>JAABKK020010996.1:31497-44273 GCA_011634745.2 Catotricha subobsoleta
CGAATATACTATTCCAGGATATGAAATATAATATATGCCAGTATGCGTATCATTTATGGTGTTTTTGTTTCATACCATAAATATATACCATAATTCAACTTTGAGTATACTTTGATATGGTATTAAAAAAAAAATTGTTAAATACTTTCTGATAGTCTTAAAAATTTCTATTCCGATCAATATAAAAAATCGATTAACCAACAGTTTGATACTCATTATCTTCGCTTCAGAGAAAATGATGATATTTTGAAAATTTCGCAATTAAAATTTTCGCGCCAACACAAATTACATTCATTCATGCTTCCTAACCAACTTTATTATTTCATTTGAACAAGAAAGTTGACTTTTTCTTCTATACATTATTATAATAAGTAATAATAATAATAATAATAATAAAAATAATAAACTTAACAACAATACATTTTTCTTGTGTGTAGTGTAGCGTGTGTAGGTATATTGTTTTGTTGTAAGTTTAGATATGTTCAAGGAAAAAAGAGAAAGGAATTAAATAACACTATATACGCTTACATGCAATTCACACAACAAAAAATTTATAGACAATTTTAAAGTTTAGTGAAAAAGCAAAATGTATGTACAAAAACTTATGTTCGTATTGAAAAGTTTGAAGTGTAAAATAAAAATTAAATTGTTTTTTTTTTTTTTTTATATACAAGTATGTTCGATTTTATATTTATTTTAAGATACAGACAGTTGGTATTTTCTCATTAGTTTGTCTATGTTTTTATTGATTTGTTTGTTATGAAAAATGAGTAAAATCTCTCTTTATTTATTTGCCAATGAAAATATTTAACTAAAACATAATGCGTTTATATAATTCTCCCGTCTTTCGAATGAAAAGTATGTATTTATATGAACGAACTTTTAGATATTTCTTTTTAATTTTTTTTTTTTTAACACATACACATCGAATAATGAAAGAATATTTTAAATAAAAGCAGAAATATTCAGATTGAAGCTAGAAATATAAATAGCGTAAACTAATAATTCTCTCCTTTGTTTTTTTTTTTTTTTACATCCGATGTTACCATGTGCGTTTTAACCACCATATCGTATAAGCAACCTAGAATAACAAATATGTATAATGTATATAAAGTATATATTTATTGTTGGTTGTCTTAAAGCAGATGTACACATCGTGGTATAAGGATGATCAATAAGGGAATGTGTTTAGTACGAGCAGTAAAGTATGATATATAATAAGTTTGAGTTGAAAGTTTGAATAAAAAATTTCCATTTAAAGTTTTCTACCACTCAATTGTCTATAATATGAATTTGCTTAAAAATCTATAGATGTCTTAAAGGTATTAGACTACTTTTACATGACGGAGTTTTTGTAATTGCAACTTTTAAGATATACGGTCGTATTATTGCCTAAAATCATGATAAATTGAAAGTGTTAAATAAAATAATATTTACTGAACAATAAAAGCTGAATATAATATGATTTTTATATAATTTTTAATAAAGTTGGAGAAATTTTTCGTGAAATTTCATCCATTATTTTCTAAGCTTGCTGCAATTTTATTACTGTACACGTGAATCAAATGAGCCAATCAGAGCGCCTGATTTTAAATTTTGTATAGTTTTTTAAAAGTTGCAATTTAGTTATTCCGTCATTTGAAAGGGATCTTAGAACGACAGTAATGAAAACTCTATTATACATATTTCATTTGAGTTTATTTTTCTTAACCATAGGTTGGTCCGTTAATCAAGGCAATCCAGAATAGTGTATTTCTGTTACAATAATCAGTATATCAGTATATATCGCAGTAAGAAAAAAAAATGGTCCAATTAGACTATTATAGAGTATTCATTAAGAGATTCAGCTTGAATTCATATTTTTGAAATTTTTTCGTAAACATTTTAATACAATGTAAAAAAATCAATTTACATCATATTTTCTTTACCAAATTCAACGTACTATTAAAATATTTTTATAAAACGATACACGGAGAAAACTGCACCGGATATCGTATACTCAAACACACACTTACATTTCCATCATAGCTATATAGCGAAACAATAATATTATAAGTGACAATATTCACATTCTATTCCATTTCCGTTTCAACGTCAGATTCGTTTTCATATATCTTTAATACATATTTTAATATTGGCCTGCAATATTTTCATATTCAAGTACAGCAACAGTATATTATAGTTCGATATTGTATATAGAAATAGAAAAGCTCTAAGATAATAAATGTCAAATGACCAAAAAATCAACAATTCAAAAATATATAATTTTTGTTCTAAAACCTCAATCAGAAAAATGTATGCGGTATATAAATTGATTAATATTGATTAATTTCAGCAAAATGCTTTTAATAATTATATTTAAAGAAAAAAAAAAAAATTATAATAATAATGAAAATAAATATATGAAACAATATGTAGCAAAATTTTCAATTAGTGCGCTTATTATGAATAGAAATGTTACGTTGTTTTAAATCCAAATAGCGAGATAAGATAGTTATATTTTATTATCATACTTCAACAATGTGATAAGACTTATTTGTTGGTGTATTAAATATTATAGATAAGTATATATAAGCACAAGAAATATTATCTATTTATGGTGTTAATTTATATTTCACCTATTTTGCGATAAATATGCGTATCTACTTGACAATTGTCAATTTTCTAAATGACGAATACAATTTTTTTTTTTTTTATTAATTACTTTCGATCTTATGTTTTATTTGCATTAATATATTCTTAATATAATTACATTATATATTCAAATGATGATAATAATGATGATGATGATGATGATGACGACGACTGGGTTCCAATTACTATCAAAATGAAAAAAAATATGTATGATCTTTTTCACATAAATTTGGTATCTACCTGGGTTAGGAACATATTATCACTCCATACTGCAAATAGAATAATATATTTTTCTGAGAACTATAACGACCCTGGCTGTCTGCCTGCCTATTGCTATACTTTTACAATATAATACATAAGCGACACACATTATAATGGAAAGGAAAAAAAAAACCCTAGTAAAAAGAAGAACTTATGGCGGCATATTTTCTAACACACTAAATACTAGTCGTGTCGTGCTGAAGCTAGAAGGGAAATTGTTTTGGTTTGAATGTGGAATGGTGATATAAATAAATGTACCCTGTAGTCACATTCATAACGCAGGTACACCAGGTAAAAAAAGGCAAAACCTGCCTAACTATCTTTCATATTTATTCATTTTTTTTTTTTTTAAGAAAACCATTTCTATAATCCGGTTGCAGGGTCCTTTTTTTTTGACACAAACGTCTAGTGCATTTTATAAGGGTAGGATTTTTTTTTTGGGTTCATATTTTGCTTTTATTATTGCCGACTCTGTTCTCTTATGATTTTTTTTTGTCTTTATACACATATAAGCTATAGTTAAATGTGAAGGCAAAGCGAATATTGAATAGAATTCGAATTTGAAGATGTGTATGAAAAATTTGTAACAGAATATTCGATCTTAACAGAAAATTGTGGTCTGTCATAAATTTTTAAAAAAAAATGGTACGGAAAATTTTGCTAGTTAAACAATTTAATATAATTTTCCAGCATAAAATTTTAAAAATAAAACAAATGATAAAATTGTGAACAAATAAATACAAACCAAAACCAAAAACAAAAACCAACTAGAGGAAAAAAAAATAGTGAAAAATTATTCATGCTCTGAGTTTTCAATTTTACAACATAAAAATATAATTAGAACATCCTTTCTAAAAACTCTGCAATATACAAAACAACATTTCATTTCTCTTCTGTGCTTGGTTGGGCTATATGGCGATGGTTGTGCTGCTTGATTATACAAAAGTTAGAGCGTTGCGATATAATCGTATAGTAAGTGAGTGGGGTTTTAAACCATATCGTTTCGTTCATTTTGGTATATAAAATTGTATATAAATTTTCTATAGCATTTTGCCAACATCGAAAGCAGCATAGCAAAAAAGAACTTGCACTCATACCATTTTGTACCCCATCATATTTTCCCATATAAAAGATACTGTTCTCTACTTTTCTCTGTATATTACAGAATTTGTGCTGTTAAAGTAGTATGATATGTACGGTTTGTACACAAGCATCAGTGAATCTCCCTGTGTTTTTATTCGTCGTTTCGTATAGCTCGTTTTATACTCATGATTCTACTTGTTCTTATTTTACTTCTTTTTTTTTATTTTTATTTTTTTTAATATACAGATAGAATTTAGGTAGGTAGTACGTAGAATAGATGTGGATGTGGATATATATAAATATATTATACTCGAAACTCATCTCCAGATCGTATAAGCAGTAGCAGAAGTAACATCAGAAATACTAGACTTCTCCGACATATACAATATTATTATTTCTATATCGTGGGCGACCGACGAACGTAAATGGAAATTATTTCGTTCAAAAATTCTATACAAAGATGATGATGTTTTTTTTTTTTATTTTTTGTGTAGGGTCCACAATACACACACCAACCAATCCATATACAATATAAAATATTATTATATTATTAGATGGAATATAAATTCAAAAAAAGAAAAAAAAGGGGGTTGATAGAAGAGGGAAAATAGAAAACCGTTTTTAGAATAATACTTCTACTTTTTTAGTTTTACTTTTTCATAATATGATTTAACGAGGAAAAGAGGGTTTTTCTCATTACATTCTCTATCCATATATGTATCTAAATTTGATTCAAAGTAAATGTCATATATATATATATATATATTTTGTAATATAGGGTTTCATAAATAGAAATATAATATATTATTTGACTTTGGGCACTTACTTTAATACTAGCCTCCACTCGTCATTCTAACAAGTTGTCATTTTACTACAATTTTATATGTTTTTATTTGGATATTTTGAATGAATTTAAGGATTGTCTTTAGGGAATTTGGATACTCAAAAATAATGTTTGATAAGAGCGTATTCACCATTAAACAAGATACTATTTTATTCTTGGAATCTGATAATAGATATATTCTTGAATTATGCGTTAGTTAAGATTCTATATTTTTTAAGGTATTCTGTAAAAGTTATTTTCTTGCAATTCCCTCTGTTTTTATATTTAATTCTCAGAGGAGATTTTATTGGATTTTCCAAAAATGAAATCATAAAAAATATAAAATCGAAAGCTGAAAAGCAACAAAAAAAAAATCTTCGTTGATTTGATATAATTCATTCCATATTTATACATTATTAATATTGTATTTCATTTATTAATAAATAGAAGCTTTCATCCAACCATAATGACAATTTCTATCTACATATATCCCATCCTATAGTCATCTACTTCAACTTTATTACTTATCCTAATCTTCTTCACTAAAAGGTCCAAAATCTACACCATTTGATTTATTATCGACCTAAAAATGACTCATCCACATATAGATAGATGTTATATATTCAAGAAACTCAAACTAAATATATGTACACTGTCAAGTATTTATATAAGTAAAAATTAGTGTCGTTCGTTTCATCATTATATATTTAGTCAATTCCATGATATGTTCTACAATTCTATCGAAATATTGTCTATAGGTATATGGGAAGTTACATTGCGTTCTCGAACCACACAATAAATAATACATATATTATAAAAAAAAAAAAAAAAAATATAGAAGAAAAAAAGTACCCCAACTAAAATGTTATAATAATAAAAGTATTACACGAATATATAGCAGAGACGCATTAATATAATCTAGCGACAGGGGCTCCTACAACAATATAATAATATAAAATGGGTAAATATACATTCATAATATAATAATGTATATATTTTCTAATATTGTGGGTCCCTCCAAACAGTACCGTCACCGAAACAGTGTTAGAATATAGAAAATGAACAAACGCTCCCGTTCCTCCTAATATGTACATTTTACAATGTACCTCTAACTAACATATACAACACATATTATTTCGCATTAGAGAGAATGATGCATTAAAATATTGTATCTATATATCGAAAAATATATTCTAGTACACACAGTACGGCAAAAGCAAGGGAAAATAATATATATATATATATATATTAAATATATATCCACTGAATAACAGTGTATACTCTACCTACAACCTCCGCTTACTACCTATCTACCATTATATTACCAACATACATATAAATAGTACAAACGGGTATACGATGGTATATTATTTTATTTTCTATCTACATATAAAATATATATATATTTGATGATGACGATGTTTCTATAATGTATTATATAAATTGTATAGCTAAAACCAAACCATACCAAACGCTGCTATGATGAGGCGACGAGGGTAGAGTGGAAAACGACAAGGGATAATTTTCCCAGCCCGATGGCCCCCTTTTATATTTTATCCAATGCCTTTGCTTTACTATAGTGCGCTTTATATTTCTCTATAACATCACAGTACAGTACAGTACAGCATATCTCTACCATATTACAATCCAGAATAATATACACAGAATAGAATTCATATATTATAATAAAATATATATATATATATATATATTTTCTATATATTATTTATATTTATATAATATTAAATGTATAGTGTTGTGTCATATAATACCTACTCGCTTCAATTCTATCCTCTATAATATAAAACGAAAATTGTACGTAGGTTGAATATGGCCGCATATATATGTACAATTTAGTACACAATTTCACATAATAATATACAGTATGGATATATCTGGTATATCTATATGAATATAATATTATGCTATAGATAGATAGACATGGTATTTATATAAATATATGTATCAATGATACCTACAGCTCACAATATATAATATGAAAATATCGAATAATATAAAATATATATATATATATATATATACCAGCAACAACAGCAGCACCACCTATAGGTTTATTATTGTACCTAGAGAAAAAAAATAGTAGGATAGAGGGAATATTACATTATTATTGTGTGTATATTAAGGGTTTATATATAATGTAGAAGATACAACTAAGTAAATATGATATAATATTAGAATGTCATATTAAAGTCTTCTGTTCTATTATAGAAATTATAGAGAAAATTATATTAAATAAGAATGCTGGCGGGAAATATATATTCGTTTTTTTTTCTCTATCTATTCTTACTTTCAGTTTTGAAAATAGAAAAATTATTTAATGTTTTATCTTTTTTATTTTTGGTTATGCTAATACTAGATAGAAAATATAAATAAAAATAATACACCTACATTAAATGTGCGTATCGTATTATATTAGGTAAAATTATATAACATTCATAATATAACGAGAAATTTTAATTTATATAAAAGTACTTTACCTACCTATATTTTTGTATGCTGACTGAAAATATATTTTAAGTAGGTATTGTCTCGTTAAGGAAATTGTTAGAAGAAAGTTTTGTTGGTTTTTTGTTTTTTTTTTTTTTTGTTGAGTAAAAGGCAAATGGAAATATATAACCGAAAATATTTCTATTAAGTAAATAAGGCTTTTTGCAAAATTACGATCTACTATATTTAATTTGTATTTTATCACCTGAAACGATAATAACAAAGAATAAATCAACTGAATTCCACAAATCTACATCATAGTCACAGGTGTGTTTTGTAAATTAACTAAATTGTAGACATGCACGCAACGCAACTATTTTTTATTTTTACCAATAATCACGAATTTTGAATATTCTAAATATTTTTAATTGATATTTTGTTTAAACAAATGCTATTCACTGAGTTTAGAAATCTTATTGTCGCTGAAAGATTGCAATTTGGAATAATATTATTATTATTTTTTTATTTTTATTTGTCTGGCAGAATTTTATCTCAATTTAGAAATAAATGCCATATTTTAATAAATTGAATTGCCAAAAATAGACATAACTGAAAAACTAAAATTATTCCGTAATAAACTGTATATTTATTTTTTATTTTATTTTTTCTCAAACGCAAATATAACGCATATAAGTATGTAAATATTGAACAATTCTGGTTATATTAAATATGAATTAAAGGAAAATTAATGACGTACGAAGTTTTTCTTTAAAACACAGAATTATGTATTTAATAAAAAAAAAAGAACATAATTAGCAAGTTTTTCATTTCGTTAATTCCTAAATTTTAAGAAAAATGTTAAACAGCTGTTTTTATAAAAACTTTTAGCATTAATTCTTCACAACTAAAAAAGAAAAAAGATTACTGTTTATTTAGTGTGAACATTTTTCTTATTACTAAATATATGTTAATAGTAATTTTAAACAATTCAAAAAAGTCTAGTTCGTTAATTAATTAAAATTAAAATTTTCATAGGCCTAATTATTGATATTTCACTTTATAACTAAATGTAATTGCAAAAATAAAAGATTTTGGTGGCAATATTCAATAAATTTCTGGTGACCAAATTTATTTAAGCCTTTCAAATTAACATAATTCATTGTTTTATTGATTATTTTAATACATTTTTTTTTAATATTGTAATTTTTTAGTCAATTAGATTTAGGACTTTAAAAACTTTGCACTTAATTTTCAATCTTGTTTAATTATATAATAATAATAAAAAAAATTAATGAGTTTAATGAAAAGTATCCGCAACCACAACTTCTACATAATAATATTTGATAATAAATAATACCGATTTTATTTAGCTTATGTTTGGATGCGCAAATAATCTTGTTTCATTTGTTTTTTTTGCTTTTTTTTTTAATTTTATTGTTAATGTGAAATTTTTGGTGAATATTAGCAAAGCTACTCACATCACATCACATTCAATTTAAAGATCAAAAGATCAAGATCAGAAATATTTAAAATAAAAATTCGAAATGTTTTACCTTCGAATTCAAATAAATAAATAAGCGGAAAAATTAATTTGCATTCCTAGAACTTAAAGAAATAAGTAATTAAAGGACTTTATAATTATTCTATTTCACATTAAGAAAAATTCAATTCAAAATCCATTATTTTTTCGCGCGCATTTTACGATTAAAGAAAGATTGTGTACCTATTAATATATAATCAAACTCTAATTATGTATATTAAATTAGATGAAAACGCTGTACCACTATTTCTCTAACACTTACGCATAAATAAAACTTGTAGCAAAAATTACCTATTTGGAAAGAAGAAAAAAAAAAAAAACGAAGCAAAAAATAAGAAATAAAAAAAAAAAAAAACAACAAAATTATGTGTACGTACATACAAACCGTTACTATTTTAAAGTTAACAATCAAAAGAGAACTCATGTCTTTGTTAAAGTTTAAGTCTTTCTTCAGCGCACCAGCACCAGAGTTCAATTCTTCGTTTTCATTTCATTTTATATATTTTAACATTTTCTATATTGTTTGTTATTGTATTTAAAGCTTCAATATATGCGCGCTGTTGATGGCCTGCCGCTATATTAAACTATTTATATTGGATACGAATGTGAGCTATGTGTAAACTGTAAGCTTCAAGTACGCCGCATTAAAAAGAAGAAAAAAAAATGTAGAAAAAAAAAAACTAAATATATAATATTTTATATTATTTTATTTCTATGCTTGTACGTTCATAATGAAATAGGTACATTTTACCTATCGTACGATGGACTTAGAGAGAGGTATATGCGGTTGTTTGGTATTTTTTTTTTTCATTATTATTATTTTTTTTAGTATACTGCACTGAGTTGAGTGGCTGTATTATTTTATGTATAGTTGTACTAACTTATACACACATTAAACATCAACATCGGAGCCAAAGTTTTATATATATATATATATTTTTTACTTTATATTTCATTTATTATTATTATAATATGATAGATTCGTTGGATGGTTGGTTGGTTTGTAAGTTGCTTTTTAGTTGGTTTGCTTCGTCTTATAAAATTGTATTATATATATATAAATATATATATATATACTTATACATATATATAGTTATGGCAATGCCGATGATTATGCTACATACCTCGTATACTCTATATGCGATTCAAAAGAGAAACTTTACTATAATAATAATCATAATAAAAAGTTCATAATAATAAATAATAAGTAAATGAATATATAAAATAATATATATGATATAAAGTTGCGTGCGCATAAGAAATATGCTTATTATTTGTTTTGATTTGTTTTTATTATACAGAGAAGGGTATAAAACTATAACTTAAAAGTGCTTATACTGACTGACTGATTTGAATAATATTTATTTAGCGATATTTAGTATTGAATGCTATATATGCATAGTTAGTCTAAGTCGTGTATCTTACAATTTTCGATGTCCGTTGTTAGAATTTTTTTTTTAATATCCGTACAAAGTATAGTTGAATTATGGTATATTTATGGTATAAAATCTGTAAATCATTAAACATACTATACCATGGTATGTAAGTTTGTATACCCTGCATAGTACGTTTCCATTAATATATACCTTATTGAGTACCATATTTTGACTTAAACTATATTATATACTTTGTGCAAGTATACAGATTTTTTTGATTTTTTTTTCCAGTCAAGGGGTTGTTTGATTATGCATACAAATGTAACATTTTTTTTTTTTTATTTTAAAGTGCTGATTTAAAGCGCTATTATATTGGGCTACACATTCAGTCATAAGGATACTTCTTCTTTTTTTTTTTTATAGAAAGATGGTAGTTATTCTTTTTCCTGATGTTAAAATTATAAGAAAAAATCAATAAGCGATTAAAATAATTTAGTCGACATAAAATAAACCTCTTACATTTAATTTTTATTTCGGTTAATTTTAAATATCTTTAATTTACAAAAAAAAAAAAAAAAACTATATTTATTTTATTTTTCAATACAAATTATTTTTATTAAAAATAAAATAGAGAATATTGACGATATTTTAAAACAACGACATTTAGCGGCCTTCAAAAACCGGTGTCCGGTTTTGTGTGAGGCAAACTTTTATTCAACACATAGCAACACACAACCAGCAATAATTATACAATATTTTTCCAACAATAATTTGTCTCTTCGATATTTATATATATACAATACCTATTCAACGGCAAACCCAAGGTAATACCACTCAACAGCAGTTTTTTTAGATTTGCAAGAACGACAATAATAAGAGATATAAACTTATTGCTAATGCATTGGCTCTAGCTACTAGAAGCGGGCTGTGCTCTATCATATCTTTAAGTCAATAATAAATGTATCATCTCTGCAATTTGAATTGAAATAATTCCGTTTGGAAAATACATTTCTTTTCTATTTTATTTTAGATCGTTTTGGCTGGCTATTTTAAACGTGTAAACTTAAAAATAAAATTCAAATAAAGTTTGGTTTTTTCTACATATTTTCTCAAATTATTTATTTATTTATTTATTTTATTTATCTACGCAAGCACAACCAACTGCTCGCATGTAAACCTCTAAAAACCTAAATTATATTTTTGTGAAAAAAAAAAAAAAAAAATTAAAAAAAAATTCTGTTCATTATTATTTCTTTTTTAAAAAAGCTGGCATATTATATTTTTGTGCTTAATGACGAAGGCCGCCACACCGTAACATTATTATTTAGTTTAAATATATAAAAATCAAACAATCGCGCTGCGGCTGCTACATTGAGGTTATGAAACCGTTTTGTTGAAAAAGTCATGTGGCACTCATTCGCCAACCAAACATCCAAACGAACGAAATGATCCAACAAAAATAATAATAATAATAAAATGAACACACAGTATTATTATTTTATATGTTTCTTTTATAATACACAGTCGTATTTGTTGTTCATCAGAGTTTATATGTACTGGTGCTGTGTGTTTTGCTGTGCTGTGTGCTGTATATTTGTGTTATAATATTATTATTTCGTTTTTTTTTTTCTTTTTTTGTTTTGTATTTATAATGTTAGCAGATATAGCAGCTACAGCTACATAGAGAAACCCAATGTACATGACGTAGCACTATGAAAAATATTATAAAAATATTACACTATAAGAGAATAATAATAAATATACGAAATAATATATTTCTACATACTACATCATCAGCACAACGTTTGTATATCGTGAATATGAATACCATAGTTTGAGAAACGAATATAAAATATAAGTAAATATTGAAATTCGGTTGTCTCTACACTGTGCTTTCCGTTACTTGTGCTCCGCTTATGTTATTCCTGAATCGATTTTTTCTCTAAATTAAAAATAAAAATAATAATAATGAAAATGTTATTGAAAAATTATTATGTAATAGTTTTTTTTTTTCTTTTTCTAACATTTCTGATCAGATATTTTATTGCTCGAAGACCTCTGGGTTTAGCAGTTAATGCAGAATTTAACAGAGACCCAGGAATCGAACGTTACAATTATTACTAATTTAGATAGGCTAGAAATTAGTGAAGACATCTTATTTATTAGCTCACTTTTACCATAATTGATTCTGTAAAATCTTAAATTCAGTATGCATATAATCTATTCCTAACTATGATTTATTTTAGGCAACCTTAAGTAATTCATAAAGATTAGGCGTATCAATCAATCCCCTTAATCAGATCAGATATAAAAAGTAAATTCGCATTTAATATTCCCTTACAAACCAATTAGACCACAGTTATTTCGGTAGGCAGGTATAAGTTATATCCGACTCTTCCAATTAATAAGTTTCGCATTTGACATTTTATCTTTTAAGAAGCTTTACATTAAATAATATTTGTGAGATGAAGAAAAAATACATTTTAGAAAATATCTTATATTTCTAAAATGATGAAATTCATTTTACTAAGTTTCGGAATATCAATTATAGCTTTTCAAGATTTCCTATATTTCTCGAAGGTCCAATGATTTTTTTTCCTAAATGAAGCAA
>JAABKK020010997.1:0-22887 GCA_011634745.2 Catotricha subobsoleta
GTGGTTCTACCTTATGGCTGAGGCAAGCACCTCGAAATTCGCAAAAAAAAAAAAAAAAAATATGACGGTAATCTTGAAACAAAATGCAACTCAGAAAACAGTGGTACCGGGGGTGTTACAAAAGATCGATCCACCCTAATATATATACTAATATGAACTCTTCGTGTAGGAATTCCGACGGTTACAAACAATTAATAAATACCCACCTTAGCTTAGTGCATAATATCGATATCAAGTATTTATCAATTTAAGTGGTGTTGTTTTTTATTTCTTTAATATATAAATGTTTATAGCTAATGATTTATGTAATTAAAACTTTGACAATAAGTAATAAATATTATAGTTATTTTATTATTAATGAACTTTTTTCTTCAATACATTTTTCTAAAAAAAAAAATTAAAATCTTAACGTTTATGTTAAATTTTTACGTAATTGTCTATTTTACAAACAGAAATATTATCTTGGAAAACTTTTTACGAAAAATATCGGTGTACTGGTTAATTTTCGTATAAAGTCTATTTTCAAGACATACCGGTTTTGTAAACAATAACAATAACATAACAAAGCTTAATTAGTAAATAAAAAAAAGAAAGAAAGAAAAAATAAAAAAAAAAAAGTTTATATTAAAATAATTCACATAAAAAAAAACCACATAAAATGTCTAACTTGCCTAACTAATATCGTCTAACATACATATTTGGGGTGCTGGGTGCTACTCAACGCAGGAGCTTCAGTTGCATCTTGGTGTCTTACAGCAACATGCAGCACTTATTGGCGGTCCAAATGCCACATCATGTCCAATATGTCATAAACTATTTTTGGGTGGTGAAGCTTTAATGGAGCATATGAAACATACACACAAGGACCCAAATGCCAGTGGGGTAGCCAGTAAGTATCCAATACTTTCTAATATAAAAAAAAAAGAAGAAAAAAAACTTATTTATATTTTACACCTATAAATATAATTTATTAAATTTAATTATTTAACACTTATATTATGCGTAGATATATTTATTTGGTTTAATCCTGATGAGAGTGTTAAAACCATTCTCGCATAATTTATAAAAACGACGATGGAAAAATTAAATCATATTCGGATCGCGTCATATTCTGAAAATGATTTAGCTCTGTCGTTTTTTCTTTAGGGTTTTAAAGTAATTTAATAGAAAAAGGGAATGGGAATTTCAATCTTTTTTTTCTTTATAGTTATTAAATATACTTTAACAGTTTTTTTTATTGTTAATTGAACACGGTTGAAAATTAATCTATTGTTTAAAAGTGCTTGCATAAAAGTATATAGCTTTTGTATGTTATTTCGCTGATATATAGACAAATATACTAACTGAATTAGTAATCAGGAAACTAGTATGCAAATATATAAAAATCATATCAGTTAAATTAAATAACATTTTTTTTTTTTATTATATAACTTATTTTTTTAACAACAACAACTAGAAAATTATATTATTATTATTTTCTTTTTCTTTAAATAACAATAAATGCATAGACAAATGTTGCTTATAGAAAAGATCCGATTAGATATAGACTTCACGAAAAAGCATAATCTATAAATGAAGAATTTTGGTTAAATATGTTATAAACAAATCAATGTCAACAAGTTTTCATAACTAGCAATTCGTATAAATGTTCTTCTAATGACTATTTGTCATAAGTCATAACGCTGAAGGGCTGTATGTACGTGTGTAGTCATATAGCCACCATGTTAACATTACAAAAGTTTGTACGTACTTTGGTATTATATAGATATTCCCGTTCCTTGATTCAGATAAGTTAAATATTGTATTCTAACATATAAAATCGGCTAATTGTTTACACAATTTATATTTATTTAATTTTTTTCCAATGCTTTTTGCTGGGTATCCTTTATTTTTGTATCCCAGAGTTTTGTTTATGTTTCATACTTTTAAATCACATTTCATAATAATTTTTGTTTTTTTTTTTATGCAATATTAACATTAACATTAGACTTTTAATTATTTTATGTTTAAATTTAAGTCATTAAGCCTGATTTGTGAACGCCAATCCATTGAGAAGATAAGCAGTTTTTGGAAAATTTCGTTTATTTATTTTAATATTTTAATATACTGAAACATTTTAAATGCGTTGAATCGTTGTCGTGAAAAACTTGTGTCATCTACGTATATTTTTTTTTTGGCACAATGAAATAGGTTTAAGTTTTCCAAATTACACGCAATAAGTGCAATGGATGTATAAATCAGGCTTTAAGTATAGATCAGAAAAATTATAAAAATAATATGTATGTATTTGTATATATTAAAAAAAAAAATATTTTATTGGTCTACAGCCATTATTAATTTTATTTATAGTCGATTATCAATAAATTATTTGAACACGAAATATAAATTAATAGGTATTTTATCTAAAACTAGAAGAAGCTTTCACTTTTTAATACTATGGTATATAATAATCGACAAAAATAGTTTTTCGTTAATTTGTATATTGTGTTATTCTCATTTAAAAACAAAAATATATATATATATTATATAACAAAAATATCATAATAAATTACGCTTTCCTTGGTATTATGGGCTTATGCATTGACCTTTTAAAACTTTCTGTTCGCTTATCACCAACTGATCCATACTTAGCAAAACGAAGAACAGCAAACCATCCGTGTCCTGTCTGTGGAAAACATTATGTAAACGAAGGATCTCTACGGAAGCATTTAGCATGTCATCCAGAAACATCCCAGTTAACAACAAGCTTACGAATGTGGCCATGTTCTGTATGTCAGGCTGTATTTACACATGAAGCAGGTTAGTTTATTAATGTTTGAAAAGAAATGTTAATATTATCGATTTTCTTTTTAATTTATGACATACGTACTTAAAAAAAAAACCTTTTCCATTTAAAATGTTTCAGGTCTTTTAACTCATATGGATCATATGAGGATGGATCCAAAACATCAGTTTGCAGCTCAATATGTTCTATCACGTGCAGCAGCTGAACGTCGTGAACGTGATACATTATTAGCGGCAGCTGCAGCTGTATCAGCTTCAAGTTCAGGTCTCCTTGGCCTAACTGGTGGTGGTGGACAGAATTCAATGTGTCCTTCTCCATCGGTTCATTCGGATAGTTCATCAGGAAATGGTCGACTGTCATCTGCCGGTTCTGATCCCGGCACAGGCCTACTAAATAACAATAATAACAATTGTAGCAGTAAATTGAGTGATATATTACGTGGTGCATCTGGTGGTAATAACGGTCATTTACACCAACAGTATGGCGTCGATGATTTACATTCGGCAAACCGTATGGCACTAATGACGGCAGCTGGCTTAGGATCACCAGGGGTAGATTCAACTACAGCAGTACAAGCTGCAGTTGTAAATTTAGCAGCTGCAATGCGTATGGGACAACAGCAACAGCAACAACAACAGCAACAACAGCAACAACAACAGCAGCAACAACAACAACAGCAACAAATTAATAACGGTTCTAGTAATGCTAGCGGTGATGGAGGACCTAGTATTTCCCCACCATTAATAACAAATGATCAAGCATCAGCTGCTGCACACGCAGCTATGAATGCTATGCGTGTATCAATGGCTGATTCAATGATGCGATCGTCAATGGCTGGTGGTGTTGATTCAATGTCATTAAATCAGTCACATCACCATCATCATCATCAAAATCACCAGCATCAGCAACCTGAAGCAGCTTTACGTATGCATCAAGCTGAAGCTATTTTGCGATCGCAAGCCGAAGCAGCACTTCGTTTAGCTGTATCTCAAGCTGCTGCTGTTGCGGCATCATCTTCAAATAATAACAATAATAATAATAATAATGGCAATGCTGGTAATGGTAGTGATACATTACGAAATGATATTAATGTAAACTCTTTGCGACACCACAATGGTTCCTTTAGTAGCAGTGGTGGCGGCAGTACTGGTACATCAGGCAATACGGGAAGTGTTAATAATAATCAACAAAGTCATCAACAATCAAATACTAATCAATCACAACAATCGTCTGGCCAAAATTCACAGTCCCAAACGCAACAATCATCTTCATCTGTAACTTCTCATCAGCTAACACAACAAGTTTCACCTGAATTATCAGAAGCATTACGATTGCAGGAACAACGATTAGAACAAGCATTACGTTTACATGGTGGTGATCCGCGTGCATTAGGTTTTGCTCTTACCAATCATCAGCAACATCAACAACATCAAAGTCACAATCCATGAGCTACACAGCAACAATACGTGAACATTTTAGATTCTTTTATGAAGGCGAAGAATTACATCACTAACCAACAATATAACAAAAATGTATCAACGTCTGTGGCTGCACAGTAATAATATTACGTCACAATCACGTATATTGGCCGCACATTTAATCAAAACCTCAACAAAAATAATAATGATATATTAATTAATATTATAAATATTTAATATTAAAAATTTATAAATCACTAATCAAATTATAAATAATTATAAAAAAATTTAATTAATAATATTCTGTTTTCATGGAAAATAGAAACAAAGAATTAAATGGAAAGAAAATTAAAGAGAAAACTAATAAAAACATAAATCTACCACAAGTTGTCCTTGCCATATAATATATAGATAATATTAAACATAAGTTATCCGTAATCTAACATAATTCATTAATGAACTTGCCACTTTCACCAAATACATCATAAGTAAGTTTTGTGAAAGAATAAAAGAAAGAAATGAATTTAAACACGTAAATTAAAATAAATAAGTAATCCTAATAAATAATAAGTTGACAATGCTGTCAATAAATCTGGTACCAATACCAATTTATAAACAAAACAAACAAAAAAAAAATTGCGTCCTAACATCGCAATTAGACGTAATAATCTTAAATTAATTTACAGCGAATAGATAACAAAGAAATAATATGGACAGTGCAGGTTAATTATTTGCAAAATATGCAATTAATTAATTCAATTGAAACTATGTCATCATCGCACAACCATCACACATATTAGATCACAACACACAATTGAAAATTGTATTTAAAAGAACATGATTTCTTACAAAATATGTAAAAATATATAATACTAATTATACAGTGTTCTCGATTAATAAACGTCGTCAAACTTAAGCAACAACAGTTACAACATCGAGAATTAAAAATAAAATCGTGCATTTTAAATTTTATGTAGATTAAATATGCTTAGACAAAAGCAAAATCTAAAAGCAAAAATAAATTTTATAATTTTTACGCAATTTAATCTAAATTGAAAATAATAATATGAAAATAATGGAAACAAATTAGCTGTAATAAGTGATTTCGTATAAATTAAAAGAGTTTATAAGTATTAAACAAGAAAAATAACAAGTTTTCATTTGTTCAATATTTTTTAAACAATTTAATTTATAAAAGAAAAGCACAGATTTTTCGAATCAAATTTATATATTAATAGAGATTAAAAAAAAGAAAAGAAAAAAAAAACTATATTATAAATAACAAAATAAATGAAATAAACAAGCACGGAAAAACTGTGCTCCACGCATACAAATTATGATGAATTAATTTATAAGAAAATATTATTATAATATTGATTGTGAGTTTGTTAAATGATAATTCACAAATGTGAAAAAAAAGAAAAAAAGAAAAATAGTAAAACTCATAAGCTATAATTAATAACAATAATTATAATAGAAATTATTGATACTACTTATACATAAATATGGCCAGAATGCTATTTTAATCTAACATAAATTGTATGTAAATAAAATGTAAAATTAAAGAAAAAAAAAAATATTAAAATAACAAAAAAAATAAATAAATAAATAAATACTTTTTTTCTTAAAGCATTTGATCAGTTTCTAAATTTTATAATATTCATTATTCTTAAAAAATTCATTATTATTATTTCTTCAAAAACCGCACGAATTCAATTTTGTTTTGTATTGTTTTTGTTCTTTTTTTTAAATACATAATTAATTATTAACGAATACCCAATGTAAATTCATGTTTTCGATTTATATAACAAGCAAAATGGTGATCAAAAAAGTAAAATAAAAATTTTAATGTTACTGTCGATACTAAACTAATATTACTACCCGGAAATCAAATTCTAATTTACTAATGTGCACTAATAATTTATGAGCAAAATCAAAAATGATGGGCACTAAGTGTATTTAACAAAAAAAATTATCGCACATAGACGCATAATTGAGTTTTAATTTAATGTGTAACTTACAAATCAAGAAGACAAAAAAAAACACTTGCTGGGTAGGTACGTTTTTCGATTTAGAATTAATCGAATTGAACGTTCGATTATAATTTTGTTCGATTTAGTCGGTCGATGTGGTAAAAGACTATTCAAATTACGTTTGTTATAGCTAATGTGCTAATCGTGGACAAGTGATTAATTAGATCTATAGATCATATCAGAACTTTTCCGATGTCGCTGTTACTAGAGTATCCAAAAAATATAAAAAATTCAGTATAAAAAAAATACATGTGCTTGGGACCTCTAGTGTAAAAATAGCTCTAGATCTAATCCACCTATCCAATCACTTATCCTGTCGAACGATACAACAATCAATGTTCCATTTATAGAAAATTGCTCTCCAAACAGCTCTCCACATTGTCCATAATTTCACTACATTGAACATTCGATTCGATGTACTCTAAATCAAAGAGCACAATTCCTATATCCAGGGCATATAAAATTTAATTATAAATATTCATAGAAGCTCATTTTCTATTTTACCAAACAATTGAAAGATAATCATTAATTTTAGACTTAGAATTTTTCAAATATTTCCACATTAATTTCGGCAGTAATTGCGGTAACATTAAATAAAAATACTACCAAATAACCAAATAAAAAGAAAATATAAAATTTGTATTTTGGCCAAACTGAGAAATGGCAGGTTTTCTATTACGTTCTTCTAATCTGTCGTATTATTAGTTGTTTTTGAAGAAAAAAATGCCTAGCATAAATACTATTATTTTATTAAATTTAAATTATATTTGCCAATAAAACCAGTAATTTTCATTATGTATGTAAAAAAAAAGTGTAATATTTATAAAAAAAAAAAACAAAAAAACTAATAATAATAATAATGAAGAAATATAAAATAAAAACGTACAAAATTAGACTTAAATTAAAAAAAAATAATAAAATAAAATAAAATAAAAAATAAATATAATAATTAATTAATTATTATAATTAAAATACAAACAGACGTTTTAAGTACACACACATACATATATATATCTATATTATATATAATTTATAAATTAAATAAATCACATTCGCAACCCATTTATAAATACATGCAAAGACACACGATACACATTAAACACCATTACACTAAAATAAATTAAAACTAAAACTAAAAAATGAATAGAAAAAAAAAAACGAAAACAAAACTAAAAGCAAAAAACAATATTATATATTGCAGAGAATGTGTGGGAATGTAAGTACGTAAATGCATTTTTGTAATTCAGATAGTTTGAGTGATATTAAAATTAAGAATGTGAGTGAGAAAGCAATAGAGTGTGTGAGTGCGAGAATAACAGAGCGAGAGAGAGATAGAGCAAAAGAGTGTGAGTATGTTGTATGGGTGAGAAAGTATGCATACAATTAACATAAGATTTGAATTAAAATTAAAAAAAAAAATTAAAAAGAAAACAAGAAAAATTTCAATTACTTGTCTTTAATACAATTTTTTTTTTTTTAACGAAAACTTCACTAAAATTTTTAACCACTTATCATTTTTAAATATTCATATTATACAAAATACATGCAAAATAAATAAAGTAAAAAATTAATCAAAAAAAAATATCAAATCTTAAAAAATCGAAAATCTTTAAGATAATTTTATGTGAGTAATTACAATCAAATTTTAAAATCTAAAAATGAAAATGAGGTTTAAAAATCAGTAAAAAATATTGTTCTAAGACCCAAAGAAAAATTAATTTTCCCTTATTTTTTTTTTTTTTAGCGATATTCGGAAAGAAGAAAAACAATCAATAGTTGTTTAACAGTTCGTGAATATATTTTTTTATTATTATTATTTTATTATGAAAATTATTTATGCACCAACCAAACAACTAAATCAAAAAAATTAATTCTTAAAATCTTGCGATCAATTTTAATACGATTTTTTTTTTTGCATTATGTACACGAAATGTCAATGCACAATCTTCTAAATAATTGTGCCAGCATCTTGATATATATTATTTGCAATTATAATTTTGGCAATTTTCCTAATTTTAGATATTTTGAGTAATTCATTCTCAAATACTTACTTCGTAGTTTGTTCGCTGTCAAATTGTTACAAAAGCGGTAACGGGCACCTATTTTCTGCATATTCAAGAACGTGTTATATCTAATAAAAGATAATTTAGAAGAAACCTTAATTATTATTATTCTCAATGAATGCCTATTATTATGATTATTATTATTATCATTAATTATTATTAATTATGTATAAATTATTAACTTTATTAAATTTTTATTATGATGATTCATTCAAAATATAGAACTAATGGGTAAGAGTGCATTATAAAATTTTATTAGCTAAAATTAAACACTAATATTGTAGTTTGATGATGTATCAAAATTGAACTAATAGCCAGAAGAAAATCTTTTTTTTGTTTTTTAATTTTTATTTTTTTTTTACTCCTAAAACAATTATTAGTTACAAATTCAAATTATATTTAGGTAAATAATGAGTATGTTTGTTTATGATGAGAATGTGTTTACTGATGGTTTTAGTGTGTGTTGTATGGTTGTGGATTACGCGCACAGAAAACAAAAAAACTTCAAATATTTATTATTTCACGATGTATTGCGGATCCCAATTCTTTTAGTAAAGATATTAAAATATTTCTAGATTTTATCCACGGTTAACAGAAATTTTAATTAATTGGTGGACATCAGCCATTAGGAAATATGTCTTAATATTTACGTCGAATTCAAGTCAAACGTTGTTTTAAATTCTGTAGACACTTTTGTTTACATTGAACATTTAATATTAAAAACTCAATTCAATAATGATATAAATTTTTATGAGATAAAAAAAAACACACACACACGTTAAATGATAATTTTGAATTTTCGGTGCGTAAAGCCAATAACTTTTCTTTTTCTTTTTGATTTTTTCTTTTTTTTTGTGAGAATGAATTTAAGGATATCGGTCTGTTAACTGATAGCCACTGATTTTTACAAATATTCAAACCGAAAACAAACATACGTAATTTATAACATACACAATATATAAAACTAGATTTAAATTGTAACCTCATTCAAACTCAAATTAGAAAATAATTGAAATTTTGAATAATTGAATATGAAAATTTATTGTAACTAATAGTAAACACATATCCAACAAAATAAAATATATTATTCACAAAATTAATTGCGATCATATTCACACAAAAGATTCTTAACACAACATATTTTTTACTTTTAGTTATAGTAATTGCAAACAATAACAACAACAACAACAGAAAAATGTGTAATTTTTTTTTTAAAGTGACAACTAAGATTATTCAATTATTTGTCTTTTTCTTGTTAATTTTTTTTTTTTAGAGAAACTTAAGGAAAAGAAAATGAAGATTTATTGCCATTCAATTGGCGAGCGTAAACAAATTAATAGTTACACAAAAAATTGATAAAATTCTAACCATAACAAAATGGACATATTTTTTTTTCTGCTGCGCGTATTGCAAATTTTGAACGCATTAGTTTGAAACAGATAAAATTTACTCGTAATATAATAACCAATGATCCCCCCCCCCGATTTCAATATAACTCCAGCTAGAAATTGGCATTAGTTTAATATTGTTTTTCTCTTATACAAAATTAAAATAATTGTATGATGTGTTTTAATTAAAATCTATCAAATTATCGGTTTAAAAATTGTCGAGAAAACCGCTCGAGAATTCCATACAAATTTTATATGCGATTATCATGCTCCTGATTGATTAGCATAATGTTAAACTTGATTGAACTATATTTGCTTCATAAATTTACAAAATTAACTTGAATTGGAAGTCATCTCATCTTCAATAGAATCAACCAATAAAAAGAACTATAACTAAAAATAAAATTTCTCGACTCATATCAAATTCCATTCGGACATGGCTTCAAATAGCACTAGATTAGAAATCTTTAAAAAATATCTTAAAATATTTAACAAATAGAGAGTGTTTCAGTTCAATTATTCCAAAAAAAAAGAAATATCTTTAAAGTTAGACCATCATTTTGATGGAGTCTTTGAACGTATGGCAAGTTATTCTATAGCCGTCATGAATACAATATCTGTCATGAATTAAATGTATCCGCATCCATGGCGCAAATATTATTGGCCATGAAATAAATTATGTTTTCATAACAATTTTGAATTTCTAGTTAATCAATCATTTAGCAATATATGTGAAAAAGTTAAACTTAATTTAAATAATTAACTTCAATTTAAACAGAAGAATAAAGTTAGAAACTTATCCGTATCCACGGGGATATATGTGTTACCCACATCTCCCATACGTTATTTATTACATTGAAAAAGAAGAGATACCTGAGTGATTTTAACTGCAAGAGCCTGCATTTAAATTTCAAATTTAACGAAAGAGTAAATTCGAATTAAAAAGAAAAAAAGGAAAAACTATTCACAATCAAAATGTTGTATTTCCGTTGTACAATCGCGAACAGAAAAAAAAATGTAGTTAAAATTTAATTCTTTTAAAAATGAAAAAAAAAAGAACTAAAATAAAAGTTTAATAAATCAAATCGTCATAATATCATTATGATTACATTTTTGGAGAGACAATATAATTAAAGCATCTTTAGTTACTGTATAAATAAAAGAATATTTCGTTAATATATATAATTTAAAAAAGGAAAAAAAAAAAAAACTTTTAAACACAAGTAAACCGAAACTCTGCAATTATAATCAATAAGCAGATTGTTTTTATTTTCAATTATCTACAATAGAATTTACCCCCTTAATAATAAAATAAAACTCCTTAAAAGCCAAACCAATTGATTAAATATTATTATTAATGATGTACTTGCTTGCGGGTGCGCAATGGCACAATATGTTTAAATTAATAATAATATATTATAAATTGGCTCCCCATCAAAACAATTTTATTAAATATTTATATATATATAAGAATAATTACATTACGGAAGTAAATAAAAAAAAAATAATAGCTTATTGTACGTACTAATAAAATAAAAATATATAAATATTATATAATGTTGCATTATTATAATAAAAGAAAAAAACAAACGAAGAAGAAGAAGAAATATCAGCACAAATAAAAGTTTGATTGTTCTTTAAAAATGTAAATAATTTGTATATTATGATACATTAGCGTATAAAAATATAAGAATTGGTTTTATATTTTAACAATATAGGTACACTAACGCCTATATTGAAAAATAAATACTTATAATAATGTCGGTAATGTTAAAATGCACGCATAACAAGTTATGCATTGTTCCACATTCCCAAGTTAATTGATTGATTTAATAAGTGAATGGACATGTGGATAAAAAATATATGGTTCCAAGCAAACGATTAAACAAAAGCTTTTATACATACAAAACCAATCAAATGTAGATGTGCTATTAGTTTTATCAATGGAATTGAAAAAAAAAACCATATAAAAGACAATTTAGGTCTGTAGCCAATCGTTGCGTTAGAAAATCTCAGTTAATTACAAGAAAAAAAAAATAAAAAAGGAGTAACCTTTTGTAGTGCAATAAAAGAGTGTGTTGATTAAGAACTTCAAAGAGTTTTATAAACGATTGGTAAAATTAATTAAAAACACGAAAATGGAATTATTATGTCATTAAATAGAATATAATTGTTTAGCGCATACAAATTTGGTAAAAGCCGCTTAATCCAAAATGTGCAACCCATTTTTCAATGTGTTTTTTTTAATAATTTTACAGACATAAATTGACTTTATAACAAATCAAATTTAAGCAAACTGATACCGTGCATAATAGCCTGACAAAATAGAATTCAAACTCAAATAACATCATTTCATATAAGAATAAAATAAAATAAATATAAAATATACGCTAAAACCACAATAAAAAAATAATAATTAAAAATAGAATTAAAACTACACGAAATGACAAAACCAAAACAACCAAATATGGAAAAGAAAATAATTAAATAATATTTAATATCCTGAAATGTAACCACCTACAAACATCATTTTACAATTTCTTAATTGATTTGTATAAAATATGTGAAACGCGACAAAATACAGTAGTAATTTTCATGAAAAAAATCTACTCCGAAAATATCATAAAAAAAAAAAACTAAAATTAAAAAATGAAGCAAGACAACCGAAAAACTTGAAAATAAAAAAAACACACACATAAATAATATAATTTACTATAGCCCGGATTGCTGTCAATATAACAATTATATTTGGCAGCAATATTAATATTTTTTATTTAAAAGTCTCACCCGATAGTGATATAATTACACATAAAATTATCACATTATCAAATCATTAATAAATAAAAACAATAAATATTAAATGAATAAAAGAAATAAGAAAATAATTAAATAAAACAAAAGAAAAAAGAAAATGCCCGCATATTCATAGTGAAAATAAAATAAAATCTTTGCCGTTTTTTAAATAAGAATTTAATATTTTTTTTTCTATTATTTCATTCTTTAAAATATATTTTTTACATACAGTAAAAAAAAATGAAGAAAAAATAAATAAATAAAAAAAATAAACAGATAATAAAATATGAATAAAGAAAATATATGAAGAAAAAAAGGCCCTAAACAAATAACATCGAACATCACATTCATAATTTTAAATTAAAAAAAATATTAATATTAATAAAAAAAAAAAAATTAAATTAAATAAATAGATTAAAATAATCAGTTGCAATAGCCCAAAAGACATAATTACAACATAAATATTATGTCTACACATTAAAACATTATAATATTAAAGAAAAAAAAACACACACACACAAACACATCACACACAACACACACACATAAACAATAATCATTAATATATTTGTATTACAGAAAACAATAACAAATAGATAAGAGATATAAAATGTTGTCTCATTATTAATTCTAATTCGTATGCGCTCAATAAATTATATTTTGATTTTTGTTTAAAAATATTCTTTTTTTGTTTTTGTTTTTGTTTGTAATAATGTATAAACAAACACCTCTTTACGAAGTTTCGAATTCGTTGGAAGAAATCATTCTTATTTTGTTTGTAAAAATTTTCATTGTATTGCCGTTAAAAAAAAAAAAAAAAATGTTGCCCATTCTTTCTTGGAAATACTGCGCGGCCAATTTATTATCGTACTGATTTTATTTTTAAATCAATTCTATTTTCATAAATTTTCTTATTTATTAAAACGATTAATAATTTATTGAATTAATTCAGCAGGTTTTAATGCGCCTTGTGATTTTCACGTTTTTATTTTTTAATTTTTTAATATTTATTTTTTTCAATTTCTCTTTTATTCCAGAATAAGTTCTATTTTTGTACAACAATACTTTTTAACATTTTCCAACGAACTAATATTAACCAGTAAATTATAATAGTTACAAAGATGAAAATAGTAATTTGAATTGTGAAGAAATTCCATAAACAGGTAGAAATAATTTACATTTTTTATTTAGGATAATAATTTGTAAATCGTGTTTTTATTATGTTTCGTTTCTGTTTTAATAAAACTAAATAATAAAATAATAATTAATTAATTAATTAAATAATTGCAATAGCCCAAATAAAGTATGTGTACCGACCATTAAAAAAAAAAAACGGTATATATATATATTATTATAAATAAATATAAATGTATATCCTATAAAATAGGCGAAAAAACACAATATTCTCACCATAACATAACATATTTATTGATTTCTTTATAAAACATATAATATGTATTTATTTAAAACAAAAAAAAAATTACATACATTCATAAACTCCAGTACTTATAACACATAAATTAACATTTTCCTTTTCTTTTTCTTTTTTTATTGTCGTCGTTGTCTTTAGTATTTAAAAATATTAATAAATAATAAATAATAAATAATATTAATAATAAAAAATAATACTAATACTAAGTAATAAATAAAAGAAAAAAAAAAGAAAAAAAAATAAACCCAATACAATACAACACAACACACACAACCACAACACTATTACACACATTAATGAAACGAACACATCCATACAAAAATTTAGTTGATTTTTTTTTTTTTTTAAACGAAGGAAGGAAATATAAAACCACTGATGTTAACAATTGATGTTACAAATATGTACTTGAAATTTGAAATGAAAAAGAAGCACTATCTAAACAAAAGAAAAAAAACAAAAATACAAAGCAAATTGAAATTACAAATAAAATTAAAAAAAATGAAAATAAAGATTATATACTTTTTATTCATTGAATTTGTGACACATATAGAAATATTAAAACTGTAATTTATGCGTGAGCAATTATTTTTCATGAATATTAACGATTTAGTCCAGTTTTAGAACACATTAATTTCTAATATTTTATAAAGAGGTTCAAAAAAAAAATAAAAAATTATCGTTAACTATATGACATTTGAAAGAAATTAAAAAAAAAATTATAAATTTATTGGAAGTCAGTTAAATCAGGAATATTTTTGGCGGTGCTCAAGCACACCATAAATGTAGCGAAATTTGAGATATACTCTTTATGTAACGTTGAACAGAGGTTTTGATTAAACAAGAAAAAACGAACAACATAAAAAGAAAAAAACATCTCGAATGAACGATTTCATTTAGTACCTTACAAGATTTGCCATTTATAAAAATGATATGTGATGGAAAAAGTTAAAATAGAAGTCAAAAAAAATATCATCAAATTAAATATTCGATTGAAATGTTAATTGTAATCGCAATTTAATTCGAGATCAAATGTTCTTCCACTGAATTTTGATTAGATTGTTCAAAGCTCTCAAAAGTTTAAACATATAGTATTAAAAGTGTATTTCCATTACTATATAAAGCTTTTCTGCAAAAATTTGCTGGAACCGAATTTTTCCAATTTTTATCCAACTGCATACCGAGAAACGAAAGTTTTTGAAATACATCAAGAATAATCAAAAAAAAAAAAAAAAATTGGAATACATTTCTTAAAATTGGATTCGAAATTATCAAAATTATGACAAAAATCACTATACTTTCCTGATATATAAAACTTTGTTCATAAAAAAAAAACTGCATCATTTAATAAAATCTTAAAATATTTATGGCCAACAACTTAGCTTGTGAAGGTTTGTCAAGTCAACGCGATAAAATACAAAACGGACCTCTGCTGGAATATCCTTCAATTATTTAACCAACAAACAAACAAATTGAATCATTGTTTAATTCCATTAATTATTATTTATCATTTAATATGTTCTTAAAATAAAAAAAAAAAATAGTATAACACATAATTAATGTATCTTTATAACTTATAATACATGTATGAGTGAATATAATAAAATATATCGTAATCTATTTATAACTTTTAATAATTAATAAAAAACAAAAGTGAAAAAATGAAAACAGATGAGAAAGAAATAAAAAAATAAAAAAAAAATCTGAAACAGTTACAGATAACCCAAATATGTAATATTTTTATCTTCATTATAAGGAATTTGAGAGAGAGAAAGAGATAGAGAGAAAGTGAGTAAGGGAGTGCGTGTGAGAGAAAGAGAGAAGAGAGAGAGTGTATAAACAACTAATATGTATAATTGTGTAGATGTTTCACATTAATTTTACACAGATGGATGAGATGATAATAGAAAATTAACTGAATATAAAATGAAAACACAAAGTATATTAGTCAAAATTTCAATTCGATATTCAATTTCTTAATAAAAATTTTACCATATCTTTAATTGCGCAAAATTATATTTAAAATGATTGAAATTAAAACCAGCATTATGCTGTTAACTGCTATCACCTGTCACAAAGTGAGTTATTCGCAAATTTGAAAAAGACAAATTTCGATCAAATATTGGCTCCCACATCTGATTTGTATTTTTGGCTGAGTGCGTAAATGTCTTGGTAATATACAAAACTACTAAGTTAATGATAGTGCTGCCAATTTTGAAATTTTCAAATTTTTTCTATGCATTTCTCACTAAAATTCATCCAATCAAAGAAATATTTATTCCCTCTAAACTAAATGAAAAAACAAAATTTCTTAGGGTCAAACCGCTGTTTTTTTTCATTTCTTTATTTCGGTCTTTTTGATATGGAAAAGAAAAGTGTTAAAATATTTGATTAATTTAATTTATTTCTCTCAATAAAAATTAAATATTTTATCATTTGCAATTTTCATTTCAATTCATTTAATTTTTTTTTTGTTCAATTTTGAACATACCATTTTCTGTAATTGATACTTTATTTGTTTCAAAATATAAATTGTGTCACAATCGACAGCTTAACTAATTGAAAGCAAAGTATGTAAAATGAATAATCGTAATACATAAATATAAAAATTTAATAATCAAAATTTTAAATACATTTTGTCTGCATATTGAAAATTAAGATATAGGGCATCTATACCTATTGCGAACAATAAAATAAGTTACGACATTTATTTGTTGCAAACAACATTAATAACATTATCTAATTTATTATTTTAATTCAACTAATAATTATATTAAATAATTAATTATTTTGAATCACTTATTACATAAGTAAACGCATTATACTATATAGTAGTTTCACAAAGGGTGCTCTAACTGAATTGTTACGCATGATAGTATAAATACTAATACTAAATATACTTAAGGTTTTAATTATGCACAAGGTTAATTAAGAAATCCATGGATCGCCGATTTGCATGATTTTTTCCTTACAATAATCCGGGGATTTTTTAATCAGCTATGGTAAAAATTACTACCCTTAGTGTTAAATCACCAGTGTCCTTATAAAAATCACTCATGCGCAAAGTATGTTTCTAGCGACACTTCTTCCCAAAAATATGTGCAATAATAATTACAGAAATGGTTCTATCATTTTATATATCATAAAAACTGGAACTATAGTCTTAACAAGGCTTAGCTGCTTTCGGTATTTCTATTATTTAATTAACAATTCTAAGCATAAATATTTTATTACATCCAAAAGTTAGTCCTGCTCCTACCTGTTCCATAAATAGTTCGGTATCATATACCATTCTAAGTAATACGAATCTGAGCGGGAAACTTCTTAAACCCACCTACAGTACCACCTCATACGATTATAAGTAAAATTATAAGTTAATCAATTAGCAATTAATTGAAAATTTCCACTTTTTCTGAAAATCTATTCAATTTCAAATAGGTACCCAATATTGAATTAATTGAGAAATACGTTTTGTATAATAATAAATTAAAGTAAATAATTTAGTTAAATGTATGTAGAAATAATTATAATAAATATAATTATGTATGAAATTAGAGTATGTAAGTGTATGCGTATGTGTGTGTGGCTGAGAGGACGTTATAATCGAATGGGATCTGTGATTAGAGTGTAAAAGTGCGGGATGATATTAGTTTGTTATAATTATTTAAATCGTGTTACATTATTACGTATAAAAATCACATACCTATTCACAAAAGGAACATTAATTGTCATGTCTTCCTCATACAGTAATCTTCTGCTAGATGTTGGTTTATAATACCGATACCGATACCGAAGCCAATCAGTAAAACATTTAATTAAAAAAAAAAAAAAAAAAATTAAGCTGAATTCTGAACGAATGAATATTAATCTAATCGACATTTATCTATTAATCGTTGCCGTTGATTATTTATCATTTAACTCATTCAAAATATTGTTCAAAATATCTTCTTCCTTTAATGCCAAACTGATTTATTTGCTTGCCAGGTCTTCCAAATCCTACTCTAGCCGAACTAACTGTTGCCATATTCGGTTACGATATTCGAGTCAGCCAAATTTTCCTTTAATTTCGTTTTTTTTTCTCTTCCACCCTTTCATTTACAGTTCCTTGATATTTTTTTTTGCAATATGATATAATCAATATATTAAGAGTGATTTTGGCTAATGTAAAGTGGTTTCATATTTATTAATCTGGTCAGAATGATGTCAATTTGTTGTTCTAATGAATCGCTGTCTTCTATATATTATTTATTTCAAATCAAAACGATTCCATTTTTTATTTGCTCAGTTTTACATGAACGAATAACGTTTGAAGTAGGTCTTTACAATTAATAGTGTTGCCACGAACTTCGATCTGTTTCGCTGTTTCGGTCAATTTTAGCTAGCTAAAAACTAATTGGACCCTAAAATTAAGAGATTAAAGTGAAAGGAAATACGTTTTTGAGAGAGAAACACATAAAAAATAAAAAAATATTTTCTTTCTAGATTTCATTCGTTCAAAAGAAATGAAACAGAAACCTTTCGCGACAAAAAATAAACGAAAAGTAAACTTTAATTTATATATTTGAATTCAAGATGGTTCATATATGCGGAATTGGCAATAATTCTGTACAACTTTATATGTAAAGTCAATCGGAATATTAATATTTCTGTATATGAAAAATTTCGACGATAGAACGTCCCCTGTTTCGTGTCATCACTACTAATTAATATCGATTCTTGATATTTATTATTTCAACTTGTTCAATTATGCATTACTGACTAAAAACAAAGTGACTTTAAATTAGCCGCAATCATATTTTTAATAATAAATAAACACATTAATCTAATATATTGATTTAAATTAATACGTTCATTTATTGCAAATTTTCAATATTTATTGTTTTCCCACAGAAATAGGCTGTAATTCGTTCAAAATTTATTAAACAAACACAGTTCCGCTAATCATAAATGAAAATATATTATAACCTCGAAAAATGCTGCGAGTATTGTTCGCATGTTTACTTTTTTCTTTAAATAAATGTTGTTTTATTAAAAAAAAAAAAGAAAAAAAGAAAAAATAATAATAATAATATAAACAATAATATATTTCATAGTTTAATTTCATATATTTAAAGGTGAATAAATACAAATAATAAAATGTGCTTGTCAATTTATTATAATTATTTTGATTGTATTTATATTAAATTTTTTAATTAACATTTATTAGAATTGTTTTGTATTTGTATATTTCAAATAAAATAAAAATGATTAAAAAAAAAAAATAGATTAAAAAAAAACAAAATGAAAAACATTTCGGTTGGTCCGTTAATAATTATACAAAAAAAAAAAATTTTTTTTTTACAAAAATTTATGAATTTAAATAATTTTACAAAATAAAAATACAAAAAATATTATCTTGCTTCAGTTAATGATTAATTAAAATGGTTCTGTCATTTCTATTAAAAAATGAAAATAAATAATTAATTAATTTTTTTTTGTTTGTTAAATACTATTAAGTAGCACATTATTCTTTGTGAAAAAAAAAACATAATGAGAAGAAATATTGAAAAAAAAATTAAAAAAATATTAATAATTAAATAAATAAAATACATTGAAAATTCAAAACTGTTATAGTTAGATATTTTCTAATTTTTTTTTTTTTAATTAAAACATTAATTATAAATATTTGTACAATATATGAAATATTTTTATCGATAATATATTATTTAATAATTAATATGATATGAAAAACTTAAAAACGAATAATTCAATAAAAAATATTATTAATTTCTTTCAGTTATTTTATTAAACTAAAAATAAAATACAAAAATATTTCACTCTCGCATTTATCGTTTTCTTGATAATTATAATTATTTTGGTTTTATATATAAATAAATAAATTCAATTTACTTTATTCGTGTGCAATAATAAATAAGCCAACACAAAATGAGAGAAGAAGATTCAATATGTGACAAAATTGAGATGTTATTTATAAATTAAATCAATTTTTGTTATTATTCATTTTAAGTGGAAAATGGATATTATATTTGCTTTTTGTATCAATGTTATTTTTTTCTTTCTTTCTCATACACTCTGACTTCTACTGTCCAGAGCCTGTGTATTAAATAAGTAAAATAATGAATGAATAATGTGGTACAGTTCAATTTTAAATTTAATGCAGAATATTTGTAGCAAGCAGACGCAGGGCCAGTGTCATTTACCACAAGCTATAGAATATGACAATTCCACACCTAACGGAATTCTATTTCTATTGTGTTGATAATTTTCTGCACAGGGTCATATTTTAAATGTTGTTGCGGATTAAATTAATTAATATTTTCTAAAAAAAAAAACTTGGAGACCTATAGTTGTAATTTGTGAATAACGAACATTGGTGTTATTTGGTTTTAGCAAATGCATATATAGACAAACGTTGCTGCACTTACATTGAAGCGCAATAAATTTAAAATTGATCTGTGATTTTTTTTAAAGCCGTACGATAATAACAAAGTGTATGTCTGTGGATTAATTTATTTTCAATGAGTGAAAGCGCGTGTATGGAAAATTGTATTTGTATGACAATATATATGTGGTTAATGTGTGGTACGAATGTTGCGATTGCAATAAATTAAATATAAGAGATATGCGCTTGTTTGCATGTACTTATAGAATAATTTAAAATAAATAGAGAAAAACAAACAAAATGAACAAAACACAAAATTTTATTAAAAAAATACGAAAAAAAAAAATTACCTAAATGATACAAAACCAGAATAACAAATTATTATATATGTAAATTAATTATAGATATTTTATGAGAAAATGAAAAAATGAAAAATAAAATGATTGACATTATTGTAAAAAAAAAAAAAAAAAATAATGGAAAAAAATGCGTTTGGCGGGTTCAGAATTTACAAACGATAAAAATTGGCAATTTCAAATTGGTGACAAAAAATCTTAATACATTTTTTCCCACTTATTTCTACTATTATTTATTATTGTGATTAATTTGTGTAATTTTTTAATCTATGTATTTTATGTGGTTTTCCATGATCCTTGTACAATTTTTATATAGAATCGTATATTTTATCATTTTGAAAACTGTAATTTAAATATTTTGATATCAATTTTGTGCTATACAAACATAGATTTTAAAAGACTTTTCAGAAGTCTGAAGGCCTCTGTAACGTATACGTGTACAGGTACACGATGAAACGCTCTATTAACTAATTTCATCGAATATATTGCATTTTGTTTTGTTTTACGTAATATTGCGGATAATGTTTCATATCGTGTAAAGTGGCTTTTAATTTAAAAAAAAAAATATTATTCAATTGAAATAAATATTTTTTCCAATAGTAAATAAAACACAAAATGTATATTTGAGAATAAGTTTAAAAAAAAAAATAGTTTTTGAGTAAAATGAAATAATAATTAAATATAAAAATGTAAGAAAACAAACATATTGAATTTAATTTTTTAAGTTATTTATTATATTATAATTGTTATTTTAATTGTCGTTTTTAATACAAGAATACAAAAAAAAAAAAAATTAAGAAAAAATTATTAAGTTTTTATTTACCGTTTCAATCCACTACAATAATTCAAATAACGTTGTCTTTGAAGAAAAATAAAATAAAAAACAAAACATATTGTAATTTATGAATAGAAAAGTACTGACATTGGCAACATTATTTTGTAATTGTGCTACATTTGCGATCAGATATGTTTTCAATAGAATTGTACTAATTGTAGGACGATTGAATCACGAATTATCTCTCATCGTTTTTAATTCATTATTATATTTTAATAATGATTTAAGTAATATTTTCTATATATAAACATAATAATATAATTACAGAAAATCAATTTTCTTCTCGTACATAAATGTTTCCAAAGCTTTTTATAAGTTTACAAAAACAAAAAATAATGAAAAAAAAAAAAAATAAAAAATATGAAAGTTAAAATTAATCAAATTAAAATGTATAAATTTAGGTGAAAATTTAATGGAAATTTTAGTGATTGATAAAGCATTGGCTCTTACAATTTTAAATGAGAATTTAAGAAGAAACAAGAAAAAAAGAAATTGTGACAGAAATAAACTTCCAGCAAGCGCATTTTTTTTAAGATTACAAAAATTTATAATATTAAAATAAAATAAATAAATAAATTAATTCATTTATTCAGCGATAAGTTGAAATATAATTAAAAAAAAAAAAACAAAAAAAAAATTAACAAATGGTAAACTAAAAGAAAGAATTGTTTTATATTATTATACTAAAAGAGTATAATTGCAATAGTAAAACTACTGAATAATAATAATTAAAAAAAATAATAAAAAAAAAAAAAACATTGATGTTTAATTTCAATATTGTATAGAATATACGATATATATATATTTATAAATATGGATATGTATAAATAAATATATATATATCTATAGATTCAAATCTATATAGGCGTACACAAATACACACATTACATACAAACATACAAACATAAACATTATACAAAATATACCTATATTTAATACAATACTTACTATAATAATATATTATTAAGTACTTATTATGTAATATTATTAAATATATATAAAAAATATTTATATATACATATATGTATTTTTAATATATATATGTATATATTATATATATATATAAAAATAAAATCATTCATTCAGTAACAATAAAAGAAATTTTGTCGTTTATTTTTATTATTTTATATTTTTTTACTATATAAGTGCGATTCTAACCAGGGAAGCGGACCGAACCTCAAGAACCGCTGCTTTTTTGACTTAAGAACCGAACCTTAGAACCGAACCCTTCAAATATTTTACGAAAACCGAACCTCTAGAACCGAACTCCTTTTTAATTTTTGTCGCTATTATTCGGTTCTGAAAAAAAAAAAAAAATTCAAATCAATTCAAATGAATTTAGATGATTATGTTTGGTTTGATCGAAATATTGCAATTATAATTGTAGCTAACTTTACGCTTACTA
>JAABKK020011008.1:0-22885 GCA_011634745.2 Catotricha subobsoleta
GATAAATTAATTTATGTTGAGAATTTAACATGCGAATTCGTATAACTTCTAAACGGTGAATCGTACAGAGAAGTTTTGTATAACGAAAATGTTCGCCTCTAAAAATAGGTGAAGTTTCATTTCATGTTATTTTCTGTACGAGCAACCGTTTAGAAGTTACGCCAATTCGCATGATAAATTCTCATCATAAGTTCTCATGATATCTTTCTATATGGGATAACGCGACCTTATATGTTTTATCCCACTCGTTCTCATGCATTTCATTCTCTTAATTTTTTACATCGTCTGTATTGTTTTTGATTTCGTATAAGTATTTCGGAATAATTACTTGATTTATTTTTTCTTAGTTTGTAATGTCAATAATTCCTATCTGTTACCTTGAAAATGAACAAATCGTCATACTTTGTCTCTTCGTTGTATTAAAAATCGAAAATAAATATAAATTATTTTTGATTAATTTAATAGTTTTGTATATTTAAAAATTTAATTTACAGATGTATCGCCGAACGTTCACATCGTTCAATCTCAACTACCAATATCATTGGCGCAGCTGCAACTACTCAATCGGTGGTACCTGTTAATAATATACCAGAATTCGAGCTGTTCAATGAACCATTGTTATCCTATAAAAAAAATTCCAAAGAACGTGTGGAATTAGAAGAACGTTTGAAACATGTGTCCAATACATGTGAAGATATACCAATTGTTATTGGTAATGAAGAATTTCGTACAAATGGTGTTCGATGTCAGGTGATGCCACATGCACACTCAAAAAATATTGCAGCATTTTATTATGCTGATAAGAAACTAATACAACGTGCTATTGATACAGCTGTTGAGGCCCAACGAAAGTGGGATCGAACATTGATTGAGGAACGTATTCGAATATGGAATCGAGCTGCTGATTTAATGGCTGGACCCTATCGACAAGAATTAAATGCAGCTACAATGTTGGGACAATCCAAAACGATTATTCAAGCAGAGATTGATGCTGCCGCTGAATTAATTGATTTTATTCGAATGAATGCATATTTTCTTAAAGAAAATGTTAAATATCAACCGATTAGCGAAGATATTAAAGTCACTAGAAATTCTTTACGTTATCGTGGTATTGATGGTTTCATTGCAGCAGTCAGTCCATTTAATTTCACAGCAATTGGGGGTAATTTGGCCTATACACCAGCTTTAATGGTTCGTTTAATTTATTTTCTTTCAAGCGTAATTCTAAATTTCATAAAAAAAAAATATACTTTACCCTCTAACATTATTAAAGGGTAATGCAGTTTTATGGAAGCCGTCAGACACCGCAATCCTATCAAATTGGACAATATTTAAGATAATGCGTGAAGCTGGTGTACCACCAGGCGTTGTTAACTTTGTACCTGCTGATGGACCTGTATTTGGTGATACAATAACAGCGTCACCACATCTGGCTGGTATTAATTTTACTGGTTCAGTACCGTAAGTTCAAAATGCTTTAAATGAGTAAAACAACATATACGAATTTGTTTTTGTTTTTTGTTTTTTGCTTTCTATACAACAGTACATTTGCTCGTCTGTGGCGTCAGGTGGGTGAAAACGTTGCCAAATATAATAATTTTCCACGTTTAATTGGCGAGTGCGGCGGAAAAAACTACCATTTTGTCCATCCATCAGCAGACGTGCAAACAGTTGCAACAGGAACAATACGTTCAGCATTTGAATATTGTGGGCAGAAGTGTTCAGCTTGTTCACGTGCATATGTTCCTGAATCATTATGGTCAAAAGTAAGCAATTATTTTTATTTTATTCAAACAGTAGCATATTAAGATAGACACTAAGGTGGTTCATAGCTATATGGAGAAATGTTTTTTTTACTTTGAAGCAATATTGGGGGGTGAAAAAGGGTTATAGAGAATTTTATTACGTGTCTTGGAAGCCATTGATAATGAAAATTGGTCTATTTTTCACTGAGCTAGAGTCATTTAAGAAAAAGAATTAAAATTTCTCCATACAGCTATGAACCACCTTAACAGACACCTTATAGCTATTGTAATTATTTGTTTATTTAGTTGAAGCCAGAATTACTGCGATTACGAGACACTTTAAAAATTGGTGATGTCACTGATGCTACATCATTTGCATCAGCTGTCATTGACGATAAGGCATTCGCTCGCATTAAATCTTACATTGATCATGCGAAAAATTCTAAGAATTTAGAAATTTTGGGTGGCGGACAATATGACGATAGTAAAGGTTATTTCGTACAACCAACTATCGTTCAATCACAAGATCCAAATGATAAAATCATGACTGAAGAAATTTTCGGGCCAGTTTTAAGCATTTATGTATACAAGGATAAAGATTTAAAAGAAGCAATGGATTTAGTTGGCACAAGTACAAAATTCGCTTTGACCGGTGCTGTTTTTGCACAAGATGAGTACGAACACTTTATTGTCTATTCTGTTATTTAGCAAACATCATTCATAAAGAATATAACTATTAATTAATCATATTATATTGATTTATTTAGAAAATTCCTGAAACAAGCATTGGAAGAATTTAAAATGACGGCCGGTAATTTTTATCTAAATGACAAATCGACTGGTTCTGTTGTTGGACAGCAACCATTTGGTGGCGGTCGCCACTCAGGTATTTTAATACAAAAATATACTAAATTTAAAATCATATTGTATTTATATAATTTTTCGCTTTTTCACAGGAACAAATGATAAGGCTGGTGGTCCACATTATTGTCTTCGTTGGTCATCACCCCAGTCAATCAAAGAAACATTTGTGCCATTACGCGATATCACCTATCCATACATGGAAAACAAATAAATACATCATCAACAAGACAATAACTGATAAATGTTAAACAAAGTTAATTAGATTTTCACAGCCTGCACCCCCAAACAATAAATAAATAATAAAATAAGTTAAATAAATGGATGATTGAAAACGAAAAAGAAAAAAAGAAGAAATAAAACGGATAATAAACTGGTAACAATTTAATTAATTCTGTTTTGGTGAATTTATAACTCGGTAATACACACAAACACCAATAAATTTATCAATATTTTAATTGATGGCCAGAAAACATTTTTAATTTTTAATTATAATTACATGAAAACTGATTCAGAAAATGATGTTAAAAGATTTAATAAGGCAATATATATAATATATATCGATATTTAATATTATAATATATATTTAAAAAAAAAAAAAAAACGTAAATTATAAAAATGGTGTGTATGTGAAGCTTTTTTTTTTATTATTATTATTTTTATTATCTCATTACAGAATCTTACAAAATATTTACGAAAAATAGAAAAATTATTTTTCATTTATTTTTTGAACAAAATATCTATTTAGAATTAAAAAGAAGAAAAAATGTTAATCTCGTTTATTTGCAATTTACGTGAATCTCAAAGAGCTAATTTATAGTAAGCAATTAACGAGAACCGTACCACTCATTTACAAATTAAAATATATATTATTTAACTTAAAACTAAAATTAGTATTATTGGAAATGTTTTAAAAACAATAGAATTTTATTTTTGTGTATTATTTTAATTTACCTGTTTTTTTTTTGTCTTTTATTAATTTTATAAAATTGAATTTGAATTATATTTTTTGATTGAATTCTTATTTAGCATTAAATTATATAAGATGATTAAAGTATGAATTTGATACATAATTAATTAATATATTTGATTTATTGATTGTTATGTTAATTGGTTTTATTTTATTATTTATTATGAAAATATTTTTATATATCATATTTAATTTCTATTAATCTTGTCCAGCCGTACGCCCTTTAAAGCCGAGAAACACACTAACAAGTTTATGGGCGAAAATTCTATAGTCTTTGAACTCATCTTCGTGAGCATATAGTGGCCAGCCAATTGATATTGGAGAAATAATATTGTTCAACAATAAAATTTTGTTAGTGTGTTCTCAGCTCAGTATAATTAGTCATCCTAATCCTAATTATGATGGAAAGAGAATTAGCAAGTAGTTTTTTTTTAATGAAATAAGTGTGAGTTGTGATCATTTGTTTTAGAAAAATCCATTTATACAAATAGAACTAACACACATACACACATAAAAATGTCAGACAATACTTAAAATATAATAATAATAATTACATTATATTAATATTAGTATATATAATCAATTATGTATTAAATGAAGTTTAAATGAAAGAAAATAAAGTTAAAGAATAAATTATTAGATAAATGAATTTATTGATGGATTGTAAATTATAAATAATAAATAAAAAGTTTAATGGAACGTGGATTGTAAAATTAACTTATTAATGAATTATAAAATGGAATTGTAATATGCAATTTTGCTGCTGTATTAGTGTGGTAGAAAAGTAAACGAATAAAAATTATTAAATATCAATTAAATGCAAAACAGAAAAAAAAAATATTTATTTACAATGAAGTCGATGTTTTAAGTTGCAAAAATTGATGGCTTTAATATAAGCTAAAAAATATTAAAAGTATTTATTGCAATACGAATATTAAATACAAATCTGTGCTTCCAATTACGACACATGCATGAAATTGTAAATTTAAAAAAAAACAAAAACTTTTACTTTAATATACTTAATAAATATTGAAGAAAAAAAATTACTTTATGCAAAAATGATCATAGAAATAAAGTAGTTAGTTATTGATTACGCACATTTTTTTTTACTCAAATTTCCTCCGAATTCTGTGGACGGATATTGGTCATGGTGACCGGTTAATTGGCCGACGACAAATTGGCCGATTATACAAATTGGCCGATGAAAAATCGTAAATTGTTTTAAGCTCTAAAATAATACCATACTAGACATCTAGCACTATTTTTCTTTTTTCATAGTTCCCCCGTTAGGGCTCAGCAGAAAATGTATTCTGTATAAATGGACTTGGCTACGATTTCATCATTCTAACATCTAAAACTATTTCACTTTTTTCATAGTTCCCCCGCTAGGACTCCGCAGAAAATGTGTTTTGTATAAATAGGCTTGCCTACAATTTCATTATTCTAACATCTAAAACTATTTCACTCTTTTCATAGTTCCCCCGCTAGGGCTCAGCAAAAAATGTATTCTGTATAAATGGAATTGGCTACGATTTCATCATTCTAACATCTAAAACTATTTCAATCCTTTCATAGTTCCCCCGCTAGGGCTCAGCAGAAAATGTGTTCCAGACAAATGGGATAGCTGAAAATTGAGCAAAAAAAAATCGCACTGTTCCCTAACTGACTTTTGAAAAACTAAAAAAAAGATACTATTTTTCCAAAATACCGCGAAAAAAACCGCGTTGTCCCCTAGCCGATTTTGAAAATTTTATAATTCCCTGACTTTTTCATGACTTTTCCAGACCGGTATAAACCCTGTATATATTCTTTAGAGTCACCGTTAGACGCGGCATAATCGGTTCTTAAAAATATATAAGTTTTTGGAGTCCATCTGTAGTGGTTTTATTGGCACGTAAGATTCAAAAATTTGGTGCATCCTCCTCAACAAAATTACCTTTAATTTTGTTTTAAGTACTTTGGATTGTCCGCACGGATATTAAAACCCAAATATTTTGAAGAGACGGAAATTTTGCTTATATCTTATTGTCGATGATCATTATCCATGTACAAAATAAAAATAAAACTACTATAAAAGGGTTTAATGTAGTAAAAATTAGGTAGTGTACCAAATAATTGGCAGCACGTACACAAAAATTTGTATACGTGTGTGTGTGAAATCCAAAGAGATTGATAAAATCTCAGGATAATTCTCAAGCTAAATCTATCATGCGAATATTTCAGTGCTAGAAACGCATCAAGATAAATATAGATAGAAATAATTTCTTAACACTGGGGGCCTAAACTCGAATCATTAATGATCGTTTATAATTATAATTAATTATACTTACCAAAAGTTTTTTTTTTGCAAATTCGTATTATTGATTTATTTATCAAAAAACATGTTTTCATCTTAATTGGGATATAATTATAAGCCCCCTCAGCCCCTCACCCCCCGTGCCTGTTATTGCCGGTTGTTGGGCAAAATATTTTTTTAATTTTATGGAAATCGTAGAGAACTAATTTTTAATTATATTTTTGCGCACTGGAATTCTTGTGCACTTAAGTTTTGAAGTTTTGTTTACTTGATGTAGGGAGTAATCCAGGACAACCGTCGGGGAGGTTCTTCTAATTGGTCCCATTCATTTCAGTATGTCAAAAAAAAAAAATTACCATGATTAAGAATGAATGAATTAAAATAAAAATTATTAGTTGGGAAAACAATTTTGCTATTTGTAATTTTTAAATAAATACAACCGTTAAATGTGATTTTTATTTTAAATATCGCTGTAGGATTGATTATGACAAATACTTGTACTACATGTATTTATACATGTATAACATCATCACTCTTAATGACATCATTGACTCGAATAGTAATATCTATATTTAAATTTAGTTGAACACATTTTTTTATGATTTTACTTTTTCTGTATACTTTCTCATACATCAAAGAGCGTACAGTAGATATCGTTTATTGTAATCGTCAAGGTAATGACATCATTTCTTCAAATATGAAAATGTTGTATCAGTAATAATCAGGGTTGGCAGTGAATTTTTCTTAGCGAATTGTTCCTTTGCATTTTTACTCTTAAAATAAATACAAAAAAATGGATACCAATAATTACCTGAAAATGCAGAAAAATTCAATATTTATTTTTTTTACATTTTAATATTTAATATATTTATTCAAATTTATGAGCTGCACATTTTAAAATTTTAATTTTAAAAATAGGAGTTTAGCTGCATTTACATTTTCTAGTAGATTTCTAATTTCGCTTTGCACGATTAATATGGAATTTAATTCAATTTTTTGCACATATTTGCGTGGAATGTACTCGTATGTACATACTTTTAAGTTTATTCCAACATATTATTTTATCTTTTATTTTTTGTTATGAAATTTTACATGTAATATTTACAAAATTATAAATTTCATGTAATTTTAGAGCCCTAGCGCAGACTACGTCCGCTAATTCAAATGTGAAGCTTAATAATTTATTCCTTAGAAATAATTAATTCATTTTGAAAGTAGGATTTATTCAGTTTTATTTCTTTTTTGCATTTTTTTAAAAATGCTGCACTTTTCCAACCCTGATAATAATTCCGTTTGTATACTTAGCTAATAGCTTAATACATATATACAAAAAAAAAACAGAAAAGAAAACCTTAAAATACCATCAAAAGAACTATAATGAACAAAAAATAATAAATAAATAAAAAACTACAGTTTAGTGAATACAATTTTATATTTTTAGGTAAGCAAAGGCATGCTGAAAATATTAACATAAGTATGTGAAATAAATAGAATTTATAGTTCATGCGCGTGAAGCAGTGAACATACACATGCAAGCATCATATATAGCGATTACGCGACTGCCGGCATTGAAAATATGACGTAAACTTTATTTTCAGTATTTTTGGTAAAAATAAGTATAACTATATATTATTTGTTCGTGACACTGGTTCTCAAAAGGTAAATCAATCCAGAAATATTTTGATAGAAAATGCTGAATTGGAGATTGTGACATTTATGTATTTTCATTCGAACATTCCTTAACTTATATGTATATCTAAAGGCGCTGTTTATATATTACGTAACGCTTTTAAGGGGCCGGGGTCTAAAACAGACAAAAATCGCGTTACGTAATATAACCAATAATTACGATAAACCTAATATTTTCGCTAAACATTTTTTTTAAATAGTTTAATTTCCTGTTGCATTGTTTTATTTGCGTGCTGTCATTACCCACCAGTAAAATTCTGTACCATCGACGATTGCAAAACCGTCTCAAAAAAAAAACTAGCCCAGCACTTGGAAAAATGAAAAAAAGGTACTATTTGTTCCAAATTCTTCCAAAACAGCGCGTTGTACGCAAATCGTATTTTGGAATTCGAGGTAGGGTAATTTTGAAATCGAAGTAGGGTAATTTTTTCAAACCTATTTTCGGCAAAATCGACATAAGGTAATATCTTTTTAAATTTCAGGGGGGTAACACCACTCCCCCTCCCTCCCCCGTGTGCACGTATCCTTGTTAGGATTTAACATTGGCTGAGATATTTTAAAGGCGATTGTGACTTAATAAATTGATTAAATGATTATACGTATAGGAAAAAAAATAAAAAGAGATATATCGAATAATAAATAGGCAATAAAAACGAAATTAAATATTTATGTATATTTATATAACTACTTATATACCTATATATATTTTTTTTTATTATACCGGCTATTGACATGCAGGTATAATGAGTAAGACCGGCAAAGCACAAATATACATACTCACATGTAACTGTAACTAAAACTATAAAAATGTTTGTGTAATATTAATCGAATATGCCTTTGTATGTTATTATTATAATTTTATTGATAAAATCTAACTAGTTTCTAGTCTTGGTTTTCATGCCATTTCATTTTATTTAATCCAAAACCAAACAAACATGTACGAAATATAAGTTATTCTATAAATGATATAAATGTGCACAAAGACCATGTGCGGTACTGGATACTGATGTATTTAAGCAGCGAATGTAGGTATGTATATTTCTAGCTATGATATAACTGGTGTTTTGATGTATAAACGCACGAATTACACAATATACATATTTATAATTATGACAGTAGGCCCCGCGAACCATCTACACAGTCGACTACAGTTGAAAATTGTTTTATAGATGTTAAACACGAAAACGAAAAAGTTAAAATAATTTTTATGTTTTTGTCAGTATATTTTAGTTGGTAGTTTAGTTAAGACGGTTTAACTAATCGAACGAAATTGAATCGCAGTTGCGGCTTCCTAAATACATTTTTTTAAAAATATTTTTCAAGGTAAGCAGTTTTTCATATCAATTTACTGGCTAATTAAAAATTAATTAAAATTACAAATTAAAGAAAACAAAAAAAAATAAAATAAATTGTGTTTTCGTACTCGAAGTGTTTATAGTGAGTTTCTAATGTAATAACAATTTTATTGATTTATTTATTGATAATAATCAAATTGTGTACAGAATCAAACAAAAAACAAAAAGTTATTTCAACAAGGACCAGAAAAACCGACAACTGTAAAATATGACAAGTCGTACAAAACGTGCTGGTAGCAATGCTCCACAATCAGCATCGGCCACATCTTCGTTACCAACAGCTGCTTCAACACCACTATTACGTCCACAAAGTCCACTGAGTCCCACCAGACATTCTCGGATTACAGAGAAAATTGAATTACAAAATCTAAATGATCGTCTGGCTGGTTATATTGATCGTGTTCGATTTTTGGAGACAGAGAATTCACGTCTTACCGTTGAGGTACAAACGGCACGTGAAACAGTCACACGTGAATCATCAAATATAAAACAAATGTTTGAGCATGAATTAGCAGATGCACGTAAAGTTTTAGATGAAACAGCACGCGAAAAAGCTAAATTGGAAATTGATATAAAGCGATTGTATGAAGAGAATGACGATTTGAAACAAAAGTAAGTTTCAGAATAATCAAATTTTATTATTATTGATTTTATAAAAATATTTTAGTAGTAATTAATAAGAATATCATTTATATGATCTATCTGCAAGTACTTAACTATATTATGAATATAATTGAAATAATCAAGTGCATTCGGTCTAGTAGATAATATTTCGGTCAGGTACTTACTATATGTGGAAGATTGATGGTACGTACACACAATACGACAAGTGCACTGTGCGTGCAAGCAACATTTTTTCAATTTTTCAATTTAGTTGAATAAAAAATGATTAGAAAGACAATATATTTTAGAAATACAAATAATAATGTAAACTAAAAAAAAAAGCGACAACATATTGTTTCGTATCGGACGAGACCCATCCATCTATTCGCAATACTTTTCAATGCATCTGACCTTTAATAATTTTAATCATTCGTCAAATATTGTACTTTCTCTGATAGATAGAAAATAATATATCTGACCTATTTGCGCATTAGAGAATTTATGATATATAAACCATTATATTTCTACATTGTGCCACCCCACATATTGAAAATCGAAATATTTCAATAAACATCAAATTTCATTTATTTTCTATATACCTATCAGAAATTGATAAACATATGTGCTATGTGATGAATATCCAATTATGAGCTTGTATTCACTATTGCTTAAATCGTTCTTATCTCGTTAGACATAATTTTTAATGGCGATTTGAGTTTCCTTAAATGTTTTATATAAAATTGTGTAGAAAAAACGTTTTCTATGCACATTTGTGCATAAAAGTCATATAACGATAGACACCCGATCAATATTTACTATCAGTCACACAACTGTCATGCCCACAGATGCGCAGGTTTTTGTTTTCTGGGAGGGTGGTTAATTTACAAATGTGAAATAAGGTAATAGTTCTCGTCAAATTAGCAAATAAATCTGTCTGAAAATCTAATTTTAGGAAACTTTGAATGGATATTTGAAGCGAAAACGATAATATACTGCGAATAAAATTGCGCTATATGTAAATCGAATAGGACAATACGTATTAAGCCGTAATAAAAGAATTAAAGTTTACCACGTGTACTAAGATTTAGATGTCGTGCTAAACTTAATACATTTACCACGGTTTAACACGTTTCTCAGAGGAGGGGGGGAGGAATGGATACACCCCCTTCCGTACGCGTGTATGGTCATCACTGCTTTTTTTGATGGAATCAATGTAATAAATAAATCTGTAGTTTTTAGTTGCCTTTCAGTTATTGATATAATTCATGCAGCTGCACTTATTGTTATTTTAAAAGTATTAGAACATCTGCTTAAAATGTGTGTGTTTTTTTTTAATTGTACTTTACACTTTATTCAACTTTAAGGCATGAAACAAATATATATTTCATTTACCGAAAACATTTTTTTTTTTTTTAATTTACGAAATCGATCAAAATAAATCTATTTGATCAATGTATTTCATTGATTGATAAAAATGTGCAATTTTATTACAATAATAATATGTATAGAAAAATTGTGTCTAATTACAATGATTATCGTTATTGTTATTTGAATTATGCAAATTTTTTTTTTCTCATTTACTTTCAATCATTATATAGACTATATTTGTATTTGGTGAAAATAAAAATTTCGATAAATATGAAAACCATCATTTCGCTTAAAATTCTATGCGACATTCTGTTAATTCTACATTTTCTGAATCTATTCCGTGTCTATAAATTTCAATTGAACACATTGCATATTATTTATTGCCCGAATCTCACCAGAATTAAACGATGACATCATCAGCATATCATCATAGAATAATAATGTTTGTTAATAATTATATTACACATATCGAAATTGTGTAAACATTTGAATCTTTGTACGCATACAAAAATTGTCCTGACAACGAGTGTATCGTTTATAATCTATACGATATATTCTCACAGGTATTGGTTGATTGTGAGTCATGATTGGAATACATATAAGTACTTATAAATAGTTCATTTTTTTTTTCTTTAATTATGTTTTTGGCAAATGAAATAATAAATTTTTGACGCTATCATCCCATTACTTACAAAACATTTCTCTAATCATTGCGGCCACACTCTATAGTCTCTGTAGCCATACATGCGCACGCTTTTGTTTTCTGGGTCGTAGGCGGGGGTAAAAACTCTATTTACCAACATACAAAAAAGATACTATTTTTGGCCAGAACACCAGTAATTTTATTTCTCCCCTGCGTGCGTATGTATGTATATCTGTGGTAAACGTATTTTAATTTAACCTTTCGATTTGCAACCTGTAAGTATTAGTATTCGTAAATAATAATAATCAATTGTATTTATGACAGCCGCTAATTAACGAGTAACATATAATTTGTTTCTTCGTAAACAAAATATTCATAAATTATTTGGTGAATTATGAAAATTAAGAATAACGAAGAAGAATAAGCAAATAAAGGCAAGACATTCTTAATGGTAATGATGGCTTATACTTATATCATATTTAACATTTATTTATTTTTTATTTCTTGTCTTACAAATTATTAAGTTTATTTAACTTCTGAAAAAGTAGATAATTTTTTATACTTTAAAATTTTCATTTAATTTCGTAAACTTCTGAATAAACTGTTAATTATAATGGATCAGCAATAGATTTTTAATAAAATTATTTAAAATCAATGTAAGATAATTGTTATTAATTTATTAAATCATCAGGTAAAGCAATATTTTTGGTTTAGTCGATTAGATACAATATGAATTCATATAACTTTTCTAATAAAACACATATATGGGGAAACATTAAAATTCTACATTTGTATTTTGTATACAGGCTAAGTTTTAATAATAATGAAATTGAAAATGCCGTAACTAATTTAAAAAATGTTTTAAGAGTATTTTTTTATGGAATTGAATAAACTTTTATTTGTCCGTGAACCCAATAAGTCTCAAATCGACTCAGAAAAATGACAAATATTAAATAAAATCGACATAGGAATAGAAAAAATTGACCAAAAATCTACATTTAAATATCATCAAAATTATTTTGAAGGTAACAAACTTTTGCCTCATAATTATTATGGAAATTTCGTTTAAAACGTAATTTATATATCCAAAAACAAATAGCAATTTTAATGATTTCCACTTCCATTTTGCCTACCAAAACATACTATGTATTTGGTTTAGTGAGAATTGTTATTAATTATCAAGAATAAGATATACCTATAGTTTTCAGTGCGATTGTTGCTATAGTTAAATGAATCTTCGCATTACTTTTATATTAGGCAAATATATTGGTGTTGTGTCATCATCGGCACCGGTTTTGTGACCTTTACACATTCTTCTATAATTATGTTAATTTTCGATAAGTGTATTGTTAACGTTATAACACTATAACGCACCCGGTTAGATCAGTTTCGGTATTGATATGGTACCAGTTTTTGAATCTATTTTTTCGTTTTTTTTTTTAATTTCTTTGTTATTTTTATGTATTTGGTGAGAATTCCATTTTAAGAATATCTATTATAAAAAGTTATACCAATTCTGAATAGATGAATAAAATGGTATTTGCTTTGTTCGGATAATATTATACCTGAAGGTAAATCAGTGTTTAGGTAAAATTACTTTTGTTCATAGATTCGTCGTTAAATTTCTGTAATAAAAAAAAATAAAATATAAATATATTTTGTTTAAATTTATTTCATCTAAATTTGAGATAAGATATGGCTGATATTTATTTTATAATTATATTTCAGTAAACAAAAAATCATACGTACACTGCATTTAATTTTGCTTCTCACAAGAGTATATATTATTAACATGTCATGCTGGTTAATTAAATGAAATTTCCACATTTTCTTAATTAAATAAAAATAAAACCGAAAAAACATGGCAACACAAAACTGAAAATATTATTGTTTATTTAAGAAAAAATACCGCGTAATAAAAGCATCAGAGAATAAAAAAAAAAAAATATTAAGCAATAACGGCATATGGTCTTCTGGGTGTAATGCAGGAGGTCACCAACCGCTATAAACATAAATACAATATAATATTCAATCATTCATTTCAAAATGCATCCGGCGCCGCAATGGTACGGAAAAGATTTTCCACTTATTTATTGTATATAAATGCGCATCGATTAAATATAAATGTCGTAATGTAATGTAATTTGTGTGTAGGATGATCGATGGAATGGTATTAAACCTCTATATAGTGTAGAACATATGAGACTATTAGAATCAAAAGACGTTTATTCCATTTGCGTTGGCAGGCGATTTTGATCCTAATTGTATAGAGCGATATGGTACAAAATCGCTTGTCAGTGCAAATGGAATAAACGGCTTTTGATTCTAATAGTCTCATATCCGAATAACGTTGGCGTACGATCAAAATGACAATGATCTAATATCCTCTCTGTCTCTATTCAATTTAGAAAAGCACAAGGACAAATGTCTGCCTACAAAAGTTATGAAGGAAAAAACACATTCTTTTTTTTATCTACTTTCGCTAAATATTCCATATAGTAATGTGTAGTAGTAGTTATATATATACTTTTTGTTTTTTATTTCTTATTTATTTAATTACATTTATTGAATAAGATACAAATTAAATTATTTATGAATTTTGTATTCATAAAAAGTTGAATGTTTCTGATCATTTGAATTATGTGTGCTGAATACGTAATAGAAAAAAGAATATATGTATACTTATATATGAATGAATACAATTAATTCATTGTCCCATTCAAAAGCCGAAAAAAAAAACAAATTTATTTATTTGGTGTTTTTTTTTCCATTTTTTTATTTTTGGCTTATTTAATTTAATGAATGAATATAAAAAAATACATATTTATAACAAAACAAAAGTAAAAACAATGTGATCATCAGAATATATTGGCGGTAAAATAAATTTATGTTTATGTAGTGTTTGTATTCACACTAAAAAAGAAGAAAACATAAAAAATGATATGGGTTCACAGAACTGTTGCTGATCCAATAGAGCTGAGAAATCTAATAGCATCACATCAATTCGATGTGCCTGATTTATTTAAATATCTCAATATTATTTGAAGTTCATGTTTTTTTTTTAAATATTTTACGTGATATAAATTTTATAAAGTCATTTTTTATTTAAATACAGTAAGAACTCTTTAAATGAAACGCACCTAAATCGTCATTTATAACCGGTTATTTTGTTCGAAAATGAATGCAAATAACTCAGGATAAGTTTTTTTCATTTCGAGGAGATGTTTCACTTACAGAATTCATTTAGAGAGTTTTTACTGTATTATTGAAATGGAAAGACTACCAGACATGAATTTAAAAATCAACATATCAATTGTTTGCTTGCGAATCTTTTAGTGTATTCTGATTTAATTGAATGTCTCTTATGTTAGGTATATTTCTGGTAATAGTTTCTAATCGCAGATGTCTCATCATCACCACATTTCAAATTTATGCGAAAATGTAGTGTTTTTATTGAGATTACGCAAAAATTTTAAATGTGAATGTAATGGAAAAGCAAAATTCAAATATGAAGAACCAAGAACGCACTTGTTTTATTGAGAAAAATGTAAATTTATCGAAAAAAAAATCCATTTTACCGTAATGTTCTTTAAAACTTAAAATATAATAAAATCAATAGAAACTTACAAATACCAAAATTTCAAATTTAATTAAGCTCATAATAATAAAACAATTTATGTGAGATGCCCTTCATCGCCCCTTATAATTATAATTTATTAGGATCATTAAAAATGGCTCATAAAAACCGATAAAATTATAAGGTTTATGATGATAATAATATTGTTACATAAAAATGCCCTTCGTCGCCCTCACATTTTTTAAAATAAACGCCGAGCAAGTCACACACACACAGCACTCACACACAGCACAAACCTTCCAAAATAATTCAAAATTATAATAAACGAGAAATTATTCAGAAATATAATATTCAAATGGAGCGCACAAGGTCTTGATGGCAATAAAACAAAAAAAAAAAAAAAATAAAAGAAAAAAAAATTGAAAAAAAAAGCAATGAACAGCAATTTATTTAGTTTTTAAAAATAAAAATAAATTTTATATTTCTTCTAAGTAAACCAGATATATAAATAAATAACATGAATAATGACATCATCACTATTTAAAATAAGTTTCAATTAAAAATTCAAATGCGAACGGCTCAGAAGTGATTAAGAATTTTCTATACAGAAATGATTTGAATTGATACAATTTTTTTTTAGTTTAGGTTTAGAATCGATTATTCGATATTATAGTTTTTCTTATGCCGAATACAAACTAATTATACTTTACAAATAGAGAATACTTTAGTTAAACGGAAAATTCATATATAAATCTAAAATAAAAAATATGAATATATCTCTAAAAATATGTTCATTGTTCATGCATTTTGCTTCATTTTTGTGAATAAAATGTAGACTTTGGAATCGTGATTTTTCTTTTCGCTTTTGACTGAATTGTTCGTTCTATTTTTTTTCTGGTATCGAGGGTTAAATTTCAAAAAAAAAAACCCCATAAAAGTCCGATTTTAGTCGTACAGACAAAATAGAATCCACTGAATCGGGGTCATTTAAATCGAATGACGAACTGTTCAAGGCCCTAGGAAACATTATTATTAATTTTTTTTTTAATTAAAGACTATTATTTAAAATAAAACTCGTCACGACAAAAATGAAGCCGTGTACCAATCTATTTCGCAGTTTGTTAATTTTTGCGTCATGGTAATATTTTTATCGTTAGTAATTTTGGTGTATATTTGCTCAATATATAACATTCCATACTGCTTCGATACAAAATTTAAAAAAAAAGGGGGACCGAATACGCATACACGTGCTTTTAAATTTATGTGAATTATTCGAATCGTATATATTTTTCTATTGAAAACTGCAGTCGTTAAAGAAACATAAATGCTATTAATTTCGAATTTTACAAAAGTACAACAATGATTGATAATTTTATGTATTCAAAATAAAATGAAAGACAAATTTAAAATTTAAGCGAAAATTTGGAGTTGGTAACAAAATAATTAATTGAGAATATTTTGATAATTTATTAAAAAAAAAAAACTTAATAAAATACTTTTTGTTGTTGCTCTGTGCGCATAAATAATATTAGAAGCATATTTAATTGCGTGGGTTGAATACACTGCGTGAGGTTGATGCGTGCAGCCACAATTAGATATAATATTGCATAAAATAGACAAATAATAAATCAATTTATATAATTTCTCAAAGAAATAAAAATAATATCAAGGACGAACGATATATTCAAAAATCTCATTAGATTGAAGATAATAAATTTCTATACATTTTTCTTTCTCTCAAGGTTTCTTTTATTTTAAAACAACAGATAGTTAATTCATTTTTAACGGCTTCAATTTTTCCATGATTATATATTAATAAAAAATCATTTTTAAGATTTAAATTCATAGTTTGGTGAAATTATAAATTTTAATTTTAATTAGAAAATCTAATGCTATATACTTTAATAGTTCTATGCTTATTAGCAATAAAAAAAGAAATAAATAAATAAAAATATTATTATTATTACAATAATAAAACAGGCTGATGACGTATTTTTGAAATAGTTTTTTATAATCTAATATTTATCTAACTAAAATTATGAAAACTATCATTTCAAATTGAATATTATATGAAAGCAAATTTAATCTATTTTTTTTTTTTTCATTTTTTTATTATTATTGTTTCAGATTGGATAAAAATCGTAAAGAATTGGAATTGGCACGTTTGTATGAACAACGTTATACAGACATTCAATCCAAATACAATTCAGCTTGTTTGGATCGTAAAAAGGCATTAGATGATTTGAAAGAGCTTCAAAAAGAGCTGGATAAGTTACATCGTCAAAATGCCGAATTACGTAAGCATTTAGAATCCGAAACATTAGCTCGTGTAGATCGTGAAAATGCTGCTCAAAGTTTACGTGAAGAATTGGCATTCCGTGATCAAATTCATACACAAGAATTAACCGATACAAGAAAACGTACACAAGTCGAAATCAGTGAAATTGATGGACGCCTTGCTGAACAATACGAAGCTAAATTGCAACAATCATTACGTGAATTAAGAGAACAATATGAGGGTCAAATACGTGCGAATCGTGATGAAGTTGACGCGCTATATGATGCTAAATTGAAGAGTGTTCAAAATGAAGCACAGCGAAATAATCGTACAGCAGCATCAGCATTTGAGGAATTACGTATCACACGTAGTCAACTGAATGGATTCCAAGCTAAATTAAATGATTTAGAGGCAGAAAATCAAACACTGAAAGGACGTCTTCGTGATGTTGAAGCGCAACTAGAGGCAGAGATTGCACGTCGTGCCGATGATGCTGCCGAACTTGCACGCTTACGACAAGAAATGAACCAACAATTACAAGAGTATCAAGATTTAATGGACATTAAAGTGTCTTTGGATATGGAAATTGCTGCCTACGATAAATTATTAGCCGGTGAAGAACATCGTTTGAATATATCCCGACCAGGTTCTACGACAACAACTAGTGGTATAGGTAGTGGTGGCAGTAATAATAGTAGTGCCACAGCTACACATCAACATCATCATCGATCAGGAAGAATTACACCTAGTGTTGTTGTCAGCAGTCCTAGCGGTCGATTAAGCACTGGCTCAGGAGCAATAAAACGGAAACGCACACTTTTAGAGGAATCTGAAGAACGTAGTTTATCTGATTATTCTGTAACAGCGTCAGCTAAAGGAGACATTGAAATTATTGATGCCGATCCTGAAGGAAAATTTGTTAAATTGCATAACAAAAGTAATAAGGTTCGTACGACAATATATTGGTCCATTTATATTCTTTTACTAATTTCAATTTATTGTTGTTTTTAAAACAGGAAATTAACTTAGGTGGTTGGCAGTTAGTACGAAATGCTGGTAGTAATGAAACTGCATTTAAATTTCATCGTTCTGTTAAAATTGATGGTAATGGAACAGTAACAGTATGGTCATCAGATACTGGAGTAACACACGAACCACCACAAACTATTGTTATGAAACAACAGAAATGGTTTGTGAATGATAATATGAAGACACAATTACTAAATGGTGATGGAGAAGAAGTTGCCGCATCCGAACGTTGTAAACATCAATTGTCGAGTTATGCTGCACGTCATCGTGAAGGTTATGGAGGAGATGGTGGTACCGGATCAAATAATAGTTCAACCGTTGGGGTAGATATTATTTAAAATAATAATTTTTTTATTTCGTTTTTTTTTTTTTAATATTATGCGCTATTAATTGCCGTATGTTGAATATGTTGTTGATTTCATGAATCTATAGACCAGTGATCGTATATGTGGCCCAGATTAGCACGCGAGAAAATATATGGCACGCGTGCCAATAGATTTTTTTTCAATATATTCGTATGTTTTTATTTAATTTTAACAAAATTTTACTATATTTTTTTTAGTAAGACACGCAATTTCTCTCAAATTAAGGGAGCGAGCCACACATATTCTCATTCATGAAACCAACAACATATTTAATTTAAATATTATTAACAATTTTACTTAATTGTAATTTTTCAGCAAAGATTATTTTCATCATTTTGGTAAAAACTTAAGTTGCTGTAATCTGTTCCAAAAAAAAAACTTTAATTACAACACTTGTGCTGGGAGATTATCAAAACCAGAAAAAACCTCAACTTAATTAGAATTTAAGAACAACTTTAGATATTTTAAGTATATATATTAAGAGGACTTCCGATATATGATTATAAATAGAGAAATTCGTTTAATGGATTACTGTCACATCTAGCACAGTTTAGTTACATTATCTATGCTGCCCTAATAATTGTTCATAGCTTACAATTCTCTTGCGCTCATCGAAAGCAAAAGAACCAGAGAAAAATTAATAATTTCGTAGTTCATTGAAATCTTTAAGTGACATAAACACCATCTCCACTTATATAAATTAAAATAAATGTACGCATTAACTGAAAGACATTTTTCAAAGCTTCATTATTCTATGTACTTAAACATTTAAGTGTGCAAATATCAAAAAAAAAAATTAGATACAATAAATTTATGGAAATTTACTAATTCTCTAATTATATTTCTCAGATTTTCTTCTATTTTTTTTTTTTTTTGAATTGGAGAAAGAACATTATAGAAACCAACGAAAAAAAGTCATTTCAATTAAACTATATATTACCTCATTCAAATAAAAAAAATCAAAAAAAAAAAACTCGTGTTCATGAATTCAAGTAGCAATTCTTTGTAAAAATAAAAAAATTATTCTTAAAATTAGAAAAAAAAAAAGAAATGTAAATCGTAAAACGTTTTTTCACAATACACTTTTTTTTTCTTTTTTTTTTTGTTATTTACTTAATGAATATCTTATTTAATGATCTAATTTTTGTTCACACCTTATTATTTATTATAAAGGAACTTTATATACATTTTTAAAATTATTATTTTTGTAACGAAAGAGAATCAATATATACAATTTATAAATATATATATATATTTAATTAGTTGATCCATCAAATACAGAGATTTATAAATACAAAATATTAATATATTACACACATTGCCTAAAAAACTAAGTAAATACTTAAAATATATATGTATAAAAAAAAAAGGAATAAAAAATAATAATAATAATAATAATGAAAATGTAGAGTAAGTAGAAGTCTAAGTATAACGATGAGGTTGCCTTTAATTATAAACATTGCATTTGTTAATGGAATAGGTAATATATAATAATTAAAAAAAATTTAAAAAAAAATTAGAAAGAAGTAACAGTAAAATGAAAACACACACACCCATTAAATATTTAAGTAAGGTGCTGTAAATAAAAGGCGTGCGTGCACTAAAATCATAAATTTTTGAACTACCTTTTTCCCCTTGTCCAAAATTGACCATTTTAAATAAGATCCTCTCCCATTCGCAATTAAAATATTTGAATTTAGAATCCAACGTTTTAAAGTTTGATTTCAGAAGAATGAGCATTAAATGCACTTGAATTTGATTATTACTATCCACAGTATCATATTATTACACATTATGCATTACAATTTATAGGTATATAGGTTTTGTGGTCTTTTTTGTCTTCAGGAAAGACACTCTCATCTCCCTTAGTGCACACGTAATTTATAAACAGCGCCAAATAATTGCAACAAAATTATCAACAAAAATGATTTAATAAAAAAGTAATAATAATATGACAAGTGTGTTTTAATTTATTTCAGGACCTATACAGCAAACATAATGTGTCGCGAAGGGACATGTCGTTACATGCGGTATTGTTTAAGGGTGGCGGGGGGGGGGGTCTTAAATATGAAAACGTGACGCAGGATGTAAAATTTTATAAAATAAAAAGCGACGAAAATTGCGTTGAGCTTTTTTTCACTTCATTTTCGAAAATTTAGTTTTTTGTTTTTGCACTTTTGTAATTGTGGGAAAATTTGCGCCGTTTTTTTGCCCGCTTTTTGTTTTCTTCACAAAAATGAATACATTGGCAGTTTTTTTTTTAGTCAATCAAAAGTAAGTAATTCGAGTCCTATACATCATTTTTGAAAATAGTATGTTTTTTGAGTTCTCAAAAATGTATTCTAATTTTATTTTCAATATTCGATTTGCATATAACGTCAGGTTACCAACAATTTTGCTAGACTGTCCCAGGAAAAAACACTTTTTTCGAAAAGTTAAGCTCCCATGACATTTTCTTATACCATTACACTCCAAAGGGAAACAAAATATTATCAAAAAAAAAAATATTTTGAACTCGCCTCATCGATTTGAAAGATTGAAAATGAGGTGTTAAATTTTTTATGCATTTTTTGGTCTATTTACCTCGAAATATTCAGATTCTTATGAATTTCAATAAATTTGATTGTAATAGCTACAGAGGAGATCTAATATATGTTGTAGCATCAGAAATTGGTATGATTAATACTCTAATTAAAAAAATATATGGAAAAAAACCTCGTTTTTTCTTAAATTTTCACTTAACTATCTTTTGTTTTTAAGAAATATCAACTTTTAGTGTAAATTTTTTTAAAATAGAATGTACTTTTCGGAATGAAAATCTTTACTAAAATGGCCATAACTTTTGCAAATCTTGACCGAATAAGTCCATCAAAAAAAAACAAATAGAAAGGTTAAGCTACCTAACGAACGCACATAGTCTGATGATATTTCTTAAAAATAAAAAATAGTAGCCCAAGTTATATGGATTTGAAATATACAATACAATCAGGATGATAATTTTGAAAAGGGTATACAAATTATTTGGTCAGTAAAAATTTAAAAACGATCAATAAAAAAATCGAAAATTACCAGTAAAAAATTAAAAACGGTCAGTAAAAAATTAAAGATGGTCATTAAATAACAGAATTTGGGTCAGTGACAAAACTATAATCCACTTCACAATTTGCAAAGGATCCAGACAAGGTTCCCCCGCTTGGGCTATGTTACGTTACGTTCTATAACCACATTATCATTTGGTCTTTGTGAATATCTCCTTAACCGACTTATACCGTAAAATGCGTTACTGGCCATTTAAAGAACACCCATTTTGAAAATAATGTAATTATCTCAAATCAACTAAACTTGGGCACCCTTCAAATTCTTGGGCTCGTTAGACGCAGAATTAAAATCTAAAAAATGAGAACCGTAGGTAAGGCACTTGCCAGAAATGCTCTAAAATGCTTCGTTTTAGAGTTATTTGCGAAAGAAAAAAATGTCCCGCATGTATAGGGACAAATGTCCCATATTGGTGGCATTAATGCATTAATTTCGGTTTTTATTCTTTGAATTATTTACAATGTTTAATAGGATTTGAGATATTCTTCAAATTGAAAATTAATGAAATAACACGATTTTTTTTAATACATAATATTTTCAGTAACTTTAAACTAAAAGCCCATAATTTAGAATATTACTCACGTTATTACAAAAAAAAAAAAAGAAATCGTGTTAATATCGTCCCTGCTCCATTACAGTTTACAATAAAAATCACAATTTAAAAATTATGGATTTCATAGCTCCTTACAATTTTATTATAAAAGCACCTCTATATTTTTTACAGCACAAACAATCACAAGGCGCGCCTATCTGAATTGATGGCAATTTAAATTTGTTCCGGACTTGAAAACAACAATTTCAGAAGCATGGTCCAACACAGGGCCGCTTTTAAATATTTTTCGCCTCTAGCTTACAAAAAAGTCGCGCCCAGGGCGTCGAACTACTTCGAATTTGGTTCCGGTTTTGGGTTCAGTTCCAATCAGAAAAAAAAAATTGGTTCCAGTTCCGGTTCGGGTTCAGGTTCAGTTCCGACCAAAAATTTAAAAAAAAATGCAAAATTGTCCAAAATA
>JAABKK020011029.1:0-22858 GCA_011634745.2 Catotricha subobsoleta
AAGGTATGATGTCAAAATAAGGTATGATTTGAACTGGCACCTTTTTTTATATGAAAATGTCATTGTTTTCCCTTCTTAGTGTTATCACAAATTCTGTAAAATTAACTTTAAATTTATAGTTACAACTAGACTTATGTCCCATTGATATTTCCAGTTCTATAGTTTAGGCCAACCCTAATGTATTATGTACATAATCGTAAATATCAAGAAAAAAAAAATAAATATAAATAAAATTGCTCTGAACTTTTATATTAAATTTCAGATATTTATTTATTTATTATGTGACATGCGAAACAGTAAACATCAGTTTAAAACATAAATATCGCAAGTTTTTAATTTAAAATAAACAGAGTTGAATATATTTTCATATAGTCTTAAAGTGTCTTATGGTGTTTTATGTTGGGTAATAAAAACTAAGTGGAACAAAAACTATTGAGGCTTTATGGATTAAACTTATTTAATTTATTTATTTATTTTATTTATTATTATTGTTAATTAATGAATACTAGCCCAATGGGCTATTCGATACATGTTCAACTTGAAATATAATGAATTAATAATATAACTCCTCATCGAAGTCGCGTTCATTTAGCAGCATATCTATGTATTAATATACCAAATTATACATGGACACGAACTAGAGGAGATATCGTTGTTTTACCAAAGAATAGAAATGGTGATGAATGCTCTTTAGCTAAATTATGGAATATAGTTTGTGTCAACAACTTAAATCTACAAAAGCCCTATTTGCAAAAACTTTTATCGAAATGAAATATTTTTTATACTTTTTTTCTCTTCTTTCTACTCTGCAAATTACAGTGCTGATGCATATTCATGTTCTCCAAAATTGTTTTGGTAAAAATAAAATAAATGTTTTTATGGAGTTGAATTTATATTCTGTCATTATTATTGTTTAACGTAAGCATAAAATAATAGTTTTGTTTATTATATTTGTCTATATATTTCGCAAGCATACTGATTGCATCTTCAGGTGAAATATAGGCAAATATTATAAACAAAACTGTTATTTTGTGTGATTAAGAAAATGAATATACAATATATTCACAAATAATCAATTATTTTGCAAAAGTAATCATGTTTATCAATTATGTCATTGTTGTTATTATACAGTTATTTTTATGCATCTTTTTTTCGGGGCAAAGGCGTAATACATATATGCTTTTATTGGACCACAATGCGATTATTATGATCGGTCAGCAAAAAAAAAACAAACGGTTTTTTCATTTAGCATATTGCGTTTTTGTACATTTAAAGTTTCTTGTTTTGGTTATTTGAATAAATAAATAATTATTCTCTTCGTGCTACGACTTAAAACATTAATTTTCATGGGAATGAATAACGAGAATTCAGACAACCTCTAGGAGAGAGGTAAAACATAACTTATAAATTTATATAAACAAATAATATTAAAAATGCCGCAATCAACAGTCACTTATATAAAATATAAAACCTTTGATTTTTAAATTGATGATTTCTTTACTCTCTTAAGACTTTGAAACCGTATCTTTATATATTTTATTTTAATGATAGTTTCATTGGAGTGGAATATGGTTGAATAGAAAAATATATAATTAAAATGTATTTGCTAATTTGGAAAAACTACTGAATGCTGGTAACGAATAAAACAAATAAAAATTTAAATCAGAAAAAGTTTTAATTTCATTAAATTTTGCAATTAAATAAAAGGAAATGTATGATTTTTATAGTAATTAGTGATTTAACAAGAAAAATTGAAGCAAATATTAATAATTTATTTATAAGCATTAAGCAATGAACAATTCAATTCAATATTTTCATAACGTTGTTCTATTTATTTATCATAATGAAAAAATCATGTGATTTCTTTAATTTTCAACTACATCATTCTAATACGTATCAACGACAATCAGTATTACACTATATAGTATTCAAAGGGCCCGAGTGTAAACTAAAATAAAGTCCATATTTTTATTTTAAATAAGAATACATCTGTAAATTTTATATTGTGAAATTCATTTTAAAATATTTGGTCAATTTTATTGATACTCCTTATTAAAAATCACTTGAATTAAGGAAACATTTATTCTTATTTACAATCATAATTAGCGTTATAGCGAACAACTGTTAGTAGGCTTTAGTATATAGATCTTGTGTTCTCATTATGTAAATATATATACGATACTGTCTAAACTAAAAATGCACATTAGCATTATATTTACAGCTAAAAATAAACATATTGTAATATTTTATGCAATATAATATATAAGTTTAAATACGTATAGATAAAAAAAAAATGTACACTGGCATTCATTAATAATGAGAAAATGTAAAATATTTCCTTTTATTTATTACAAACTTTACAACTGCCAGCAGAAAATGAAAGAAAAATGATTTATTCACATATCATTAAAAATGAATGTTTGATGGATGGAATGGATGTGTTGTTGCAGATAATATGCATTATGTATTCGACTTAGACATAAAACTACTATAATATCAAGGATACTTACTACCTTATGTGCTGTTGAGGGAATTGAAATTTCTATTATATATTTATTCATGTATAAAGATATATTTGTGGATGTTTTTATTTTTACTTTTTTCTATTCATAAATATATTAACACCCAGTTCGACCGCATACATATTGTATAGCTAAGGTCTTCAACAAGCCATTGTATTCATATCAAAACAGTATTACTGCATAGCTGATATAATGTAGTAAATGTTTAATGTAAAACTTATTCCTAATCAGAGTTGTTAATAATCATGATTATTTTTATAATAATAATATTATAATCACTGATTATAATCAAAATTAAAGATTTTTAAATATTCTTTTATAATAATAGAGACTATTATTTATAAGTAGCTGAATACGGAATTTTTCTTTTCTGTAAGACTTTTTATTTTTATTTAACTAAATTTGCGTTTTAATATTACATTATTAATTTTAATTTTATTTCATTTTAGTTAATGTTAAAATTGTAACTATTATAATTTATTCAAGCGACGCTACAGCCTACAGCTAGTTGCAAAATTTTATCTTATTTACGTTTCCAAATTATAAATTTAAACAAAGTTAGTAAGAAAAATCTTATCTAATATGCGAAATGCTACTTTATTTTAAGTTTAAACATGGAATGCTGATATTTGCTAAATTAAACTATACGAAAAAGAAAAATCATTGAGTTGTTTGATTATAAATCTAAATAACGCGATGTCATGTTATTTCAATTAAAAACTATTTCTTTAAGTGTATGTACCTATCTATATTTTTGTATTTACAACTTTATTTTTTTTTAAATAATATCAATTTACAAATATAATAATAATAATCACAACTAAAAAAAAGTACACTAAGCTGTAACAGTACTTATAGTAATTATATAGTAATTAAAACTATGAAGATATTAATTTTTTTTACTGTGCACGCCTGGAATATTATAGAGGGCTGACTCAACGTAAAGCAGGACCGTGCTTAAAAACATAAAAAAAGGACTGAAATGTCAAATACAGCATAGTATTTGCATATGTATTAATTTACAAAATACATTAAACTTATATGTAAATGGATAACATTTAGGGCGAGACACATCAACTCATGTTATAAACTTTTACAGCTCGAGTTTCTCATATGCATATGCATCATGTTACGACGAGTTCCATTTAATTGAATTGAATATTATCGTGAAGCTTTTGACAACATTCGATAAGTCGAGCTTCTCAAATTACACAAGTTGATGCTTACAGCCCTTAAATAATAAGAATGTAACAGAAATTCCAACACTTTTTCCCTCGATTTTCATTACTGAATAATTATTATTATATCATGGCCGTAAGCAATACTTACTTCTCTTCTGCAAATTATTAATAGAAGATATAAAAGTATACTTACGGTCGTGCTATGGTAGTAATGAAAATATAGGGTCTGCGTGTATTTTTTTTTTGTATCAATTCTACGAAGAATTTTAATTTGTTTCTTTAGATTACAGCATCAAATAATTAAGAAAATATTTATTTTATGCTATTATACTGAAATTACTATACGCTCTTTAATAAATATATTGGAACAATAACGATATAATAAATGAAATTTATTGCACAACATTAGTAACATAGGAAGGAGATTGTGTTTTTTTTTTCATTTTATTATTCCTTACTTCTTATTTATATTTGAATTATACAAGCTACCAATTAATTAAAACCTATATATACTATTTTACTTTTGTGTGAAATAGAAATGCAAATCGAATTTTTCTAAACAGGAACTCAATAGCTTATAAACTATCAACCAAATCATATATTTTTTAAATTGTACATATAACGAAAAATCAATCAACATCTATCCAAAGAAAATTAAAAAAAAAATGTAAAATTAATTGTTTGACTTTTCGCTAGATTTTTCTTTATTCCAATGCCAAAAATAAAGCTAAAACTGAAATGTCGTCTCAAAGAAAATTTCAAACTTTTAAAAAATAACGAAATATGTAATAATAAAATTTTGCTTTCATTTTTCAACCACAAATTCAGTGTTTAGAACATTGATTAAAATTTACACATTTAGAATTAAGCAAAGCTCACCGAAGTATTTATGAAAGAAAATAATTAACATTTAATGATAACATACAAATCTTGGTAATAAATTTTGGCAGATTATTATGTGTATCCAGAAATAATTTTTCAGATCTTTGCTATGCGATTATGGCGTTATCTAAATTTAAAATAATTTTTCTCATTTAAGTTCTATCGTTCTTAGAATTCTCTATTGCCAACCATTAATGTACAATACAATCAAACAAAGAATAAAACATTATACAATGCAAAATGATTGTACAATGTTCATACTACATAATATAATAGGCAAACCTATCGAAGCATATAGAATATATTATATACCGAAAATTTCATATACAACTGAAACAACCGAACACATTATTATTTGTTGTATAAAAATGTATTACTATGAAACTTTTTGTACAACAATAGAGAGAAAAAAAAAAGAAGAAAAATAATAATAGAAAAGCTGTTTTCATCATCAAAATATTATATGAAATGTTATAATGGAATGGTATATAGCGTTTGTGCCATTCGCGCCGTGTACAAACTACAAAGATAAACTCTCTACATATATAAAGTAACTAAGCATTATTTTTTTCGTCTTCCTTTTTCAATTTCATGTTGTTTTATTCCTACGTATCGAATAATATAGTAAATAAGTGTATGATATTTTTTTTTCTGTATAAATTCATATATTGAGCTTTTGCTATACCGTGTAGTTTTTGTGTGGGTAATTTCTAAAGAGGTTTACAGCTGGGGGTCGCTTTGTTGTGTTAAAAACACAGCAGCATATTTATATACAAACAATGTTCGACAATATCATAATATTACGGAAAATGCTGTGTAAGTAAACTTGTAAAATTAAGTTTATATTATGTGTATAGTATACACATTTTGACCTCATTATTACGAATTTACTTTCGAAAGCAGATGATTACATTTTGGATAATAAATTAATAATAATAAAAAAAGAAACAAAAAATTTCTTTTTTAAGTCGAATAAAATTTTACCAGGAGTCGCAATGTCTCCTTTATTTTTTCTTTAAACTAACTTATAATATAATAATGTAAGTTTTTAAATTATGTGAACATGTATAAAAATTTAATGTAATTATTTTCAACTTATTTTTTTGTTTGTCCGGTCAAACTCATTAAAAGTCTGGAGGTGAGTCAGCAGAGTACTTACTTTCATTTTCCGTACAACTATAGCTAAAAATAAAATTTTAAGAGCTTAATTAGGCTATCAAGCTCGTATCTAAATATTAATACATAGATTGAACACTGTTTCATTCAAAATGTTTATTTTATTGAATAGCGAAGATTTGATGATTCAATATCTTATAAGAGAATTACAGAATAATATGACATTATGTATTTCGAAAATATAATGTATCTGCAATTCTGTGGATTGACCAGAAATAAAAGACCCCCCATACATATAGATCATGTTTCAATTAATTGTTGAATATACTTCTTACTACAACGTTATAAAATCTAGTCCTCAGTACATCCACTTGCCGTAGGTATCATGCTTAGGTAGGATAATACCATTATGTAAGGCAAGTGTATAATATTAAATACAAATAAATATTAAGAATTGATCATTAGAATTTTCATACTTTATTCGTATTTCTTATTGTACCTGTATATATAATGATAAAGTGTATTTTAATTGTTGTCATATATGTTCAAATGACATTCAACTAAAGTAATATGTTACAATATAAAATAAATCCCTTTGCTCTTTTGTATTTATCGTTGTTAAGATATATTCTATTGATGTCACAATAAAACAAATACTTAGACAAAGCAAATAGTTTTTATATACGATTATATTTATATTTCGAACATTTGAGTAGAGAAAAGTGAATACACATAACAATAAAGATAATTATGAGACGATTTTGTTGATTTAGACTATCATCGAAAAACAGTAAAAGAGTACTTTAAATGGATGGTTCTCGGTCACTACAAATTTTGCTCATTTAGAGGAATTACACACTTGATGAATATAATTCTCTAAATGATCACTTAAAGAATTATACCTTTAAGTGAGTAATAGGATGTTATTTATTTCAATGATTTTTCTGCGATGGTTATCCTATTTTTCTTTTGTAAATTTCTCAGCAAAGAAGATATTCTAATCGTTTTAAAAATAGAGTTTATTTCAAAATTTAAAGTTTTTCAACAAAATATTTAAAAAAAAATTACTTTATATAAAAGTATTGAAAAAAAGTAGAAAAAACCACTTCAGAACTTCTAGTTTATCAACAATTAATATGTAAACAACATTACATAATGTAAATCATATATATACCTACATCCCAACTCCATTACCCGAGTAAAGCTACCTTTGCTAAACAGATTATTTATACATGAAAATCCAACTGTTAAGAAAAAAATTAAGTTGAAATTTCACGTATAGTATAACCTGTTTACCAGAGGTAGCTTTATTCGGGTAATGGAGTTGGGATGATATGTAGGTATATACTTACTTAAATTATGATTAAATTAAATGCAATATTTTATTGAGAGAGAATAAAATGTTCAAATTGAAAAAAAGAAAACTGTGAGTTTTTCCAATATATTAAACATTCTAATAATTAATACTATGTACCCAATTATCTACTGTGAACCATTGAAATTAGATATAACATATTGAGTTTTTACAGGTAAAATAAGAAGTAACCGAAGTGCACATTCATTTTTAAAATAATTAATATATATAAGTATTAAAATAAAAGCCCTAATGAGTTTATTTGATACTTGCTTCAGAAGTTCTCCTCTTTATTTATTACAATTTTTTTTCTCAAAAATTGATTTAATAGATTTTTCTTTTAAATTTAATTTTTATAATGCCGGTACAAAATCTACACTACAAGCCGTACATGGTACATACATTTAAATATAAAACATAAATTGTAGAATAATGTTAAACAAACCACTTCTAATCTCTTTAATAGCATTAAATTATAAACGAAGCGATGAAAATGAGGGTTTAAAATTTTCTAATTTACCATGCAAATGTTTTTGTTTACAAATTTAAATAAGCAAAAACAAGCACATCAATATCATGAAGTGGATAGATTTTATTGTATAGTAGAGCGTGAAAGGTGTAGTCTGTATGTGTTAAGTGAGTAGTATAGATATCAAAGTATTATAATAATTTTTAGTCGAAGAGTATTATAGAAAATTGTGTGAGTAGATTTCTGGCGTGGTATTATTTTATGAAATGATGGAGTGCAGATGAATGTGTTGTGTACTGTACAGCTTTATGTGTGTCAGTTGTGATGATGTTTAAACCTTTCTGTTTCAATTAATTTTATATAGAAATAAGGTGAATAAGGTGGGTGCGTGGATTAGATTGGAATACGTCTAAGAATAGAATAATCAAATACTTGTCATCAGAGAAAAACGGTATCTAACCATCATCAGGTAGATTTATAATTTACAGCTCAGTTAATAATTTTAATATCCTTCATTTCTTAATAGTTGACTGGATTTCTATAAATCGCGACTTGCTACAATAGCATACATGGGTCGATCTGAAGACGTCTTTGATCTAATAAATGCGAGTTGAGGTGTAGGCGTATAGATTTTTAACATAATTTTCAAATTTTACACAGAGCATATAATTATAAGAGTACGTCATTCGCTGTGAATTTGAAAGTGTGAATATGTACCAAGGAAACTGAGTCAAATAGTGTGAATTAGAGATATGTAGTATGTATTATATGAGAGGCCAGAGTATTCAAAGGTCTCCTTTTAAACATGATAACGTTGTACAGTTTATTAATAATTTACAGAACAACATGGGTTAAAGGTAAATTAAAGTTTATTTTGATATTACTTGCCATTTTTCTAATGAAAATTTATTCAAAAAAAAAAAAAAAATTATAAACACAGAAACAAGATTAAATGAGATTTGCTATTAAATATAGAGTTTTTCATTCTCATAATATAGAACAGCAACTTTGAAGAATATATTTTTATTTATATCAGCTTAAATATCGTTAAAATCGTTACCATACCGTTAACCTTTAAGTAACAATGATGATGGGTTGACTAAGTATTATGCAAAGCTTTTTATGTTGATTGTTGAAAACAATATTATTTTATGGAAATTTTATTTAAAAATTTTTGAACGAAATATTTTCCGGCCGTCGCGACATGATCGCGAAGGATGATGGTCTGATTATTATTATTATTTATATAAAAATAACGTTGTTTTGTGTAAAGTACCTACGCCATCAAGCCCAGGTAAAATTTTAAAATATTACAAATTTGAATATGATGTTGTTATGGCGACGCTGTACTTGTACATACAATTCGCATCGCTTACCTTCTAAAAGATGAATAATAATATACTGAATTTATAATGGGAATATTTAATAAAGTTGAAATTTGATCTTAAAAGAACGAAGAAAAAAAGAAAAGAAAAAAAACTGAAAATTTGAAATAGGTTGATTTTTCTTTTTCAAGTAAAGCAAATGAAAAGTTGTTTACTGTTTACGTTTATTTTATAAAAGTTAACAAATAAGTACCATCTACCATCTAACAACATATAATTACTTATTTTATAATAGGTAAATGAATATACATTATACATGTCTTTTAAAAGCATACACTTAATATTGAGTATAAAGATGAACACAAGTTCAATTCGATTATTTTAGAAGTTGTACAAATATTTTGTGAGCTTTGAAAGATTATAAACTTTTCTTAATTATTTTGATATTTTTAATCGTTTGGTGTATTTGGAATGTTTATTTATCAAGTATATTTTCAGATATTTTTATTTGATAAAGTAATTATTAGTAATTAATTCGACATGTATGCATAAATTTTAGACGACGTATAAAACACATATATATATTTAAATAAAATAAAATCAATCGCTCATTTGTATAATCGGTATAGAATCGTTAGAGCTGATATCGTAGATATCTGTATCCACGAGTGAAGCTGAAGATACAGTTTAGCACTTGTGAATTCAGATACACCATAGAATTCGAATGTATCTTAATTCAACGGATCCAGAGGTAGCTAACCGTTTTTCCAATTTTCTTTTTCATTTTTCTAAAATTTATTTTGAAGCAATTGAATGATGTCACAACTTAAAACAAAGGAAATTGAAAGCGCAAAAGTAATTCATGTCCGTAGATATATACAATATAATTGCAGATTTGAATACGGACACGATTTTTTGTATATCTAATAAATAATTTTTCTCCTTAAATATGAAAATCAACAAAGCATAGATATGTAATATACAAAAATAAATAAGCATTTTGAAAATTCTAACAATAATATCTTCTATAATAAATAATTATTCATAAACATATAGAAAATCAAATGAACACTAACTATTGTATATACTTATTACAAGAGGAATTTTAATATTGCTATATTGTGCGATACATCGTATCGTATCCCATCGATACGCGATTCCTAATCATGATATTGATAAGGATAATAGACAACACATGTTGTTTAATCGGCATAAGGTTAGTGAAATTGCTGTACCCAAATTCTATGGAGCAATCGTAAATTAAAACGATACATCAATACTACGATATGTCGACTTTTGCCAGTCCTAATTATTACTATAATAATAATAGTATTAGGGCAACGAAAATGATAAAGAAATTGAATAGATTCAAGACCGTTATCGCATATGAAACAAAATGAATTCATATGGTTTCCTTATGATTCATCATAAAAGTTAACATCCTGTTAAACAATATACCACGAACTAAATGAATTACAATACAATATCCTGTTTCTGTATTATGAATATAAAATTGACTACAGAACTATTAATTCAGAATTCTATGATGTTTGTAAGAATTAATGTAGAACCATTTATATTACGTAAAGTAAACCACTCAATATAAGATATAAGGACTGATGATTACGCTTTATATATAAAAAATACTTGCTTTTAATATTTTCGTTCAACCAATAAAATTAAATACAATATTTATTTTTTACCTTATTTTCTGTATTAACCCCGTTTGTATAGAATCGCAGTCAAGACGACTTTTTTAAGGAGGAATTTTTTATACATATATTTGTAAATAATATCGTCGATATCTTCTGTTCCCATAACTTGTGCAAAAATCCGTCCAATAATATTCACAAGAATAAAATTTACGTTCCTTAACAGAAAAAAATTAGCTGACGACAGGTTTCTATAGCCCTTTTACAATTTTAATTTCTACAAAAAAAATGTTTATATCCAAACAACAATTTTTCTGCGTCCAACGAGTGTTGAATGATTTGTGTCCGCCCACTACATTCTGTGTAAAACTGGATTGAGCTTATTTTTTTTTTTTACTGAGACCAAAAATATAGCATCATTCCGATTTTAAACTGAAAGATAGATATGTTTATTTAAAATGTATATTGAAATAAAAAGTTTCAATGCCAAACTGAGCAGACATTTTTTATACTCTCAGTTTTTAAAAAAAAAAAACAATTGATAAACTTAAAAAACAAGTTTTACTCTCTTAACATTTCTATTACATATATAAAGTAATTTCGATAAGTATAAAAAAATAACATTTATTTTGTAAAACACAAAACGAAAAGCATAGATATTTCCTATTTTCAAATTTCAGTAATATTTTCTTTTCCGGCACATAATATCTAATAATTATTATTGCTTTATAGGTTTCTCCCCCATCTCTAGTCGCATCGAAAATACATTAGAATAATAAAAAAATTAAAAAAATATATATACTTGCAAACATTGATTGCGCTGCATATAACCAGCCCAGCCATATATCGGTATAAAAAAAAATGATATAAAAATAAATTTAATGTTAGATAAATAGAATAAATATATTGAATAAAAATTTATGATCTGCTTTCAATTGAACTGAAGCCAAACATAATATTATTCAAATAATATATTAAATGCAAATTTCTATATATCGACGAGATGATTTTGATTTTTATTTAAATATTTTATAATAATAATGAAGACTTTATAATAGTTGAAATAGGCCATACATCGTATATAAATATTATTGCAAGCTTGTACTTTCACAAGTCTAAAATTAAAGTAGATTTATGTTCGAAAAGAAGTATCGTCATTTCTTCAATGTTATACTTACTGTACGTATTTTATATATTATATTCTGTTTCTTGGTTCAAATTGCTTGAATGGCTTAATGAAATCATTTGATGTTGCGCATCTGAATCCACAGTTTTCATAATATCTATTATTTCGTTGAGCAAAATATTAAATAGAATTATGATGATTCAATATTTTGCGTATCTTTTCATTTATTTGGAATTTTTAAAATCTCATTATTCTATATAGTATTTTTATGGTGGTTTAAATTATCCGTCAAAAATCCCTTACACCGTAAAAATGACGCAAATTAACTCGTCCAAAAAAAAAATTAATAGCAAAATTTATTAAAAAGTGAAAAAAAAAATGGAGCAATGAAAATCTGGGTGGTTCCGGTCTGCTTTTTTTTTTTATTACCATCGCAGCACTCATTTCTTTTTATTCATTTTTTCCCCAAAATTATGATAGTCTTTTTAGTTTTTACACAAATTGCTTGCATTACTTTTACATCAAAATATTGTTGAATCAAATTGAAGTCTACCATTTCCTATTTATGAAAGCTTAATTACAGATGAGAGATACATATTATATGCATATTGCGAAAGTATTAAATCCATATTATGTGAACGGATAAATTGTATTAAGTACATTTTTTAATTTTATTTTTATGATTTGTATGGAATTATATATGTAATCGATAGGGCGAATAGTTGAAAAAAGTAACACTTTTGATAGATTTTATTTGTACCATTTCTATTAAATTTCCATATTGAATTCCACTTCAGAATAAATGGATTTTACTGAAATATTTAACCATGTGGTCAATAGGGCTTAAGAGTTCATTTTAAAAATGCTATTATTGTATTGTTTAAGGTTTGATTATCGATTGAATACACGACTTGACATGTGTTATATTCAAAATGGCTACTTTTATCAATTTAAATTACTAACCAAATATCAATTAAAATAGTTCATATTAAAATACATGTCAGGGAACTGAACTCTTTCCATTTATCCATGGTTTGGTACATATATGGGCATATGTGACACCGATTGGCTAAAATCAAAATCATAAAATGTATTTACTGGTTCAGGATTGGACACAGGTGCCATCAAGAATTATTTTGCAAAATTTAAAATCAAATATGAAAAATTCCATTAGAATTTCATTTGATTATTTCATATTATATTAATATTAATTGTATCTTGAGTTTTTTTGTTTGTATCATTAGCAATAAAATGCATTTGTTAAAGCTTAAAGGTGCATACGCACCAACAAACCACGCTATACTAACAAACTGAAAGGGCTTATAATATGCTTCACTAAAAAAATTAAATTAAATATTGTTGATACTGATACCGCATATATAGAAACTGAAGTGTGTATATAATTAAATCGCTAATGAAAATGGTATGCACAAAAGCTGTTTGGAATAATTGTATAGTTCAGTTATTTGTATTGTGAATTTTCTAAAATATGAATACCTCGTAAATAAATTGATCTTTGTTTGATTCATCATAATTAATTGCAACAAAATGATTTTAGCAGTAATTTGATATATATATTTTTTAAATTATTAATTATTTTCTGTTCAAAATATATATAAATTTTATTTGCCCGAAAAGCTTTAATCCAAAACACAAATCTTCTTTCGCAACAAGAAACAAAAAGGTAATGACGTATAATATGTAATGAAAATTGATTTTCGTAATACCATTTCCATTCTATAAAAATGTTTATGTGTTAGATTTAGACTTAGTTTTCATTAAAATTCGTGTCATCTATCTATAGGTACATTATTTTAATAATATTTTAGACTTTATAAATAGTATGGTTTGTCGAAAACATTTTGCCATGAAAATATATATCTTTTATTATACATCAGCATAAAGTACCGACACAAAGCATATATAGAGTGAAAGGTGTGCAGGTAAAATTGAATATAAATTTTGTGGATAAAAATTATGTGATGAAAAGCAACAAATACACACGAGCAGAAAATTTAATTAAATTTATTTAAGATAATTCATCAACATACTAAAACTTTACCTCCTATAAATTCATAAACCATTCTTCACTATATTATATTTCTCATTTATAATAATAATATGAGATATGAAATAAGTAACATTTCATAAAAACGAACAAAATAAATTTACATAAACAGCTATAAATATAATATAGAATAGAATATAATAGAGATAACACAAAACATGGATTTTCCATAAATTCTTCCTGTCTTTAGTCATTAGAAAATATAACTCAATCTAATTCATAACATTTACCTTCATGATAATAAGATTATAACATTTGTAAAATTACAAATGCTATATTATAAATTTAGAACTGTGTTGAGAGAGGAAGTTTCTCTAGTCATAATTAAATTATATATATGTATGTAAATGATAACATTCGCGATTGCCTCTATCCAATTTATACAAAGTAATAAATGACATAAGTTATTGCTATTCGATTAAGTGGTAACGAAGATATCTGCTATAAAGCCTAGAATCGCGTAGAATCATAAGAGTTCTTTACTGTTAAAAATCTCTCTAATATATGAAATTAATACAATCACAATTTCACTTTTACTTCTTGCTAGTAAATGAAAAATTAAATAAAGATGTCATTGCCATGAATTTTTCTTTTTACTAGTATTTCACATGAAACAGTGCGAATTACATTCTTTTCACGTGTGAAATTTTACGCAGCATGAACAAACAAAAAAATAAATGTCTTCTGATGTTGATGTACGGTACAAACGATGTAGGTATGTCATTGACAACGCGTTAACACCACAACTTATCGTCTAATTACATAATAAAACCGTCGTCATACATTTTTAAATTGCTATAATTGCAAAAAAGAAAAAAATATGTTTTTGACTTCAAAATTGACATTCAATTAAATGTCATATAAATTTCTCTTCCAATATTATAGCGAAATTTATTTACACCTATGAATATTAACTCAAATAAAATTAAAGACTACGAAATAAAAAGTTATAATCAATTAATAAATTAATGAAATTGTTTTAAACGAAAATTATCAAAAAAAAAAAAAGTTTTAAAACTCAAGATTAAGTTTTCAAATCATTTATTTAGAATTACTTATTCCAACCCATATCAACGGCATTGCTAATGATGCGGTTTTAAACAAACCAACTATTGAATTAATCCCGTTTAAAAACTTTTACCGAACATGTAAGCTGTAACTTACAGCCTGTAAGTTAGTTAACAATAATTATAATTTCAGTTATTTTCAAACATTTAATGAAATTAGATTGTCACGTTTGAGACTTGTTTACTGAAAAACTTCATTGACATTTTAAAACGGAACTTGTCCGTTAAATATCGGGTAAGACATGTTCTTTATTTGATGACATGAGAATACTGTCTTACATTTTTTAGAAGAAACATTCAAATGAAAAATGTTATACGTTTGTTCGAAAATAAAATTTCAAAAATATACTTACACCATTTTATAATAACTGAGGTAGTGGCTGGTATCAACATGGAATTTTAAAATCTTCATATATCTTGGCTCAGACTTAAAAGGTATTATAAAAATATAAAAAAAAATAAAAATAAAAAAAAATAGAGGTATATTATTAACGAACAACAGCACCATAATGAAGAAAAAGGCAAAAAAATAAATAAATAAAATTATGGAGAAAAATGGAAGAAGGCGCAATTCGCACAATTTCAATTTCCGTTTTTTCATATATGAATGTTGAATGTGTGTGTATAAATTTGTGATGGGATCAAAATTTACATTTCTTTATAAAATGTTTTTATATGCGATTACATGTGTTGTTTTCCCACCAAAAGTTCTTTATAAATATCCTTAAATTATGTATAAATTTATGTTTATGCCTCACCAGGAATATAAAACTTAGGTAATCTTATATACTTATTCACAATAAACAGAAAAGAACATTCATAGTATCCATAACATTTTCTACATAAAAAGCTGGCATTATACGATATGATTTTTATAAAAAAAAAATAAAAATAAACAATATACCAAGAATATTTACAGCAGGAGTTTGGTTAGAATGTATAAAATTGATTAGTTTTGAATAAAAATATGTGCATCATCAAAAATGTGTATAATAGTCTCATGCGCCGCAACAATAAATCAAATGATGACTTTCATTTTATTTATTTCATAATATATAATTGAACGGTCCATATTTACAAAGAAATTCATTCAAAATCCATGAAGAAATCAAAATAGGAATGTAAAGTAAAATGAATCATAGAAATTATTATTATTTTTGATTTCTATATTGAGTTTTATTATCTTTTAGTTGCATAGCATTTGCCAGGATTTAGCATTACGATATCATAGCAATATAGTTTTTTTTTCTTTTTTTTTTAAGTAAAAGCTTAACTATCATCTATCTGATCAAATATTTCAGTTTTAACATTTAGCATACCGTACGATTGAGTGTTGTAAATAATGTCATCTAAATTTGAATCTGAAGTGGAAAAATAAAAATGTTCAAAGTGCTAAATGTAGCTATCAACAGCTATAGGCCAAATCATTCCCTCAAGAACAATAACAAAACATACGAAATGGCGTAGAAAATGAGTACGTACATATCTCTATAAAAAAAAAAGAAGACAACATTGTGGATTGAAATATAAGTTTATAGAAAAACATCAACATTGAAGATATAAAGAAAGCAAAATCCGAAAATCGGCAAAAACTTTTATAAATAAAAATAGAAAAGCCATAAAATGGATAGATTTTGTACAGTCATTCAGGTTACATTACGCGCACATTACCCATGTATATATGGTTTTATCTTACAGAACATCTAAGATGAAGGCTCTTTAGAAATTGAACGATTTGTTTGCATTGTTCGTAATATTATATTCTGGAATTATTTCGAATAAACTTATTCATTCGAGTATAGAGACGTTGTGTTGTAATGTAGAAGACGATCAAATGGATCAATGGGATAAACAAGAATGAGACGATATTTGTTATATTGTTACCACAATTTTATTTTATAAGAATAAATTGTGCATTTCAGACGAGACAGGCGGACACGAAATACAATAAATAAATAAACAGCTATATTATATTGTTTTGTTAATTCAAATATATTGGATGGACGACGATGTTTCAATATATTATATTGTATGATGAAAATGTACCAAAAATTGTATGAGTGTGACGATAAATATTTAATTAAACATATACATATGTACTTTTACCATTTATAATCTATATAGGCATAGATAGATAAGTGAGTGCTTTCATTTCAGTGTATTTCTATACAAATTTTATAATTATATCCTTTTAACAGTGATTTTAGCTTAGTGCTTAGTCTTTTATACAATATATAGGATATTTACTTGGGTTAGGGTTGTTTTTGATCCTTTGAATAATTAATCGAGTCTCTAAATAATTTTGTCACCAACACCATAGATATGAATAAATTTATTTTATGGTATTTAATAACCATACTTATCATTTAGGGTATATTTCGGTATTTAATTACAATTATGAACGGTAAAGAAAAATATAAAGATAAGTTTTTTTTTTTTTTTTTTAAATTTTATTCTCTAGATATTGAATATAGGGGATGGTCTGTGTGTTATTGATTCGATTAGTCACGAACGTATTTATAGTGAGCATCGAAAATGTATACTATAAGTCACAAAGGATGTATAAATCGCTCTCGATAATTAATGGAAAGCAAATAAAATTGTTGCTCATATATTTATTTTAAAAGTCAATCATATTGAATCGATGGTTTTATGACCATTTGGGTGCTGTTAAAATTAAATAATCTTTATTCTTGGAAGTTATAAAAAATTTATGGTTGGAAATAAAATCTATTACTGATCAAAGTCGGTAAATGTAACCCAATGGAATAATTGACAGATGATAAAATATAAACTTAATTAATTGTTTTAAATTTCTTTAATTTAAATATTATTATATTTGGTTATACAGTGAAACGATATATATATACCTACAATCTACATATTAAATATTAATCATTTTTCTGGTTCAAATTGTATGCATATGATTTAATTTATTCAACGATGATGATTCGAAACTCTACATTTAGATTTTTAATGTATAACATAAGAACAGATTTCCAAAATACAACTTAAAGGTTATTACAAAATGATTGAACAAATAATAAAAACATTAAATAAATAAAAATAATTTCGATCAATAATAAAAAAAAAAAAAAACGACGTAAAAGACCCTATTCTCTCAACCTTTTCATATACAAAATTCATGAACTATATTTAGAACTGAGACTAGTCACCTAATCGACATAGAAGGTATTGCGTATAACCATAAGAACACAATAATTGTCCTTTATCTCTATACTATTCTTCATATCCCTAGCCATCATTATAAACAATAACCCCCACAACATACTTCAAGCTATTGAAGTATATATATTATTTGTACGTACAACCATTACTGTACATGTCATGTAGAGAGCATTGTATGTTTTAGTTAAAGCAATTTCTATATAAATGCTGTTAAATCAGGTTAACGAACTCCATCCCTAATTTAATGTGTAACGGTGTAACTTAATTTTCCAACAAAAAAAAAATTTCGTAAAAAAGTTGTTTAATTTTTTTGTTGGTGTTGTTGTCATTATTATTAAATATATAAATACTTTTACTCAACTCATCCATTAAATTTTCCGCTCTATTATTTTTTGTAATAACGATAATATTTAGAAGATATCTTCGTTACCCGTACCCATATCCATACAAATACCGAGAAAAAAAAAATAAATACAAGCAGACATTGAACAGTAACTACCTACAGAAGATTGAAGAAATATGTTATAATTTTCATTCTTTTATTTTTGTGTTATTATTTTCACGCAATATTTTGACAAAGAAATAAGACTTTATCGTAAGAGAATAGACACGTACAAAAAATAAAAAATAATACATAAAAGTTCTATGATTTTCAGAGCAATTTTACAGACAATAAAACAATTTCGCTTACAATCGTTTTGTTGTTAAGCAAAAGAAACAGAAAAGAAATGTAATTTACCGTTTCTCAATCTGTTAACTTTTTTTTTTTTGTCCATTAAGAATTTAAACTGATAAAATGATGATTCAGGAAAGGGCTTTTTTTCTCTGTTCTTATGAGTTTATTACAAATATATGTAAGAATACAAAAAGTATAATAAATAAAAATAAAAAGAGAGAATCTGTAAAAAACTGTTATCGGAATCATCACATTTCTATTAAATTTCATTTATTTATAATCGTTTTATTTCCTAATTACTTAATGCAAAAATATCTTGACATAATTTAAATGCATTTCAAAAACTAAGTAGCAAATTCAGAAATTTATCAATAAATAAATAAAATAAATTTCTATTTTCTGAAATAGTCCATATACTAATCTATTGCCTCTAAAGTACGTCATACACCTCCGATACCAAAGAAAATCTAAAAAAAAAAATAAAAAAGGTAAAAACCATAAAAAAAAATGTTTTCTTTTAAAAATGAAAAACAGAATTTATTTCAAAAATAAAATGAAAAACAACGGTACATCCTTGCAGTAGACACAGAGGTGTGAATAAAAAGAATCTCAGTTCTCGTATGTTACAACTTATCACATCGCATAAGATGCTTTGTATATTATCGCTATACTTTATAAAGTCATATTTATAGATAGATAGATAGATAGATAGATAGATAGATAGATGGATGGAATATACGCTACAAAGTGGGATAAATTCAATTTAAAAACTTTGTTGTTCTATATCGAATTGGAATGTTGTTTATTTTGGATTAGTTTTGTTTCTTCTCCCATCTTGTTCTTATGTATAAAGTGTAGTAGCACCAGAAGAAAATAAACTTATATTTTAGAAGAGAGAAAAAAAAAACTAAAGAAATAAAAAAGAAATATCATAATTCAACACGGGATTCAGGATTTCAAATGTTTTATTATAGTTTTTGTTTTATTTTATTTTTGATTGCATTCACAAAAATTGTAGTAATGAAAAGGATATCAATTTTTATTAGCCTATATTTTGTAGAATTTATCATTTAAAGCTATTTAAATGCTAATTTTTACGTAAATAATTTACATACTGTTTTTAACCAGAAAATAACAAACAAATAAATTAGAAAAATGTTATTTAATTTATCAATTCGTCGTTGATTATGAAAGAAAACCAACCTACTAATTTACAATTAAGTTACCTTCATTAATAATGATGATGATTATTTAATTTATTTATTGTCCTACGTTGAGTTTGAATATGTCATAATAATTAATACGCAAAAGCTTACCTGAAAGAAAAAGAAAATATTGATTTAATTACTTAAATATTGTTGAGAATAAAATAAAATAAAATTATAATGATTCAATTAAAAAAATTGTGAATATATTTTCAGAAATTATTTATTTAAACAAAGCAAATAGGTATTAATTTTATTTTTTTTTCATTAAAACTACAAAATGCTTTACTTTAACTTGAATTATTAGATAATATTACTTAAGTTTTACTTATTTTCAACTATTTTTTCTCTAGATTTTTATTTGAATAGCGCCTTCAAATATTTTCATTTCCCATACAACAGAATTAGACAATATACAACACTAATGATATGATTATATCTCTATATAGAAAGTATGGTTTTTTAAATCCTTTTAAAAATGATACTATATAATAATATTGATCGCACGCATTTACTTGACGCAAAAAAAGAAAAATATTGTAGGTCACATAAGATTTAATTCAAGAGGAAATGCTTTTAAAATTTTGAAGATGAATAGTAAATGCAAAAAAGAAAAATAAACAACAGCATTGAAAGCTTATACAATCTGGTCGTGTGTTACTCAAAAATTGCATGATGATGAGCATTGAGCATAATGTCGAGATTTAGTCAATGGATACACTCAGTTTTATTTTTAAGTGGTTTGCAACATCGTTTTTCCAGAGTCTAAAGCATTTGATTTACCAAATTAGTATTACCCTGCCCTACCATCGCAATATTCTCGTTTAAATTTATTACATGCATTGATTTAATGGCACCTTATAGTTTATAGGTAATAAAATATTTTTAATCAATATGGTGGTAACCACCATAGATTAAAAAATATATTCATTTTCATAGCTATTTTAACTTTAAAGCACTCACGAGTCACGATGCAGATGATACGGTTGGAGCCTTATTGTATAGTTATACATTTTTATGAAACTTTCTCGTCAGTCAATAAAAACTTTACAAAAGAAGTAATTTCTACTATTCGAAATAGATTATTTGGATAATAATAGACATATATGTAATATGTAGTAAATAAATTATAATTCATCATTGTAAATATAATTTGGACGTTTGTTAATATTTGGTCATCGATTATATGGAAATATAAATTGTCAATTTTCATTAATCAATATGTTATTGCTTGCTGATCCCAAATTATTTTCATTAAAAATCAAACAAACATATAAAATTTATTTAAGCCACCGAACATATAATTAAGTAAATTCCATTTCAACATAAATAAAATAAATACCATTAATTTACCAATACCTGGCTTAATAGAAAGTTAGGTTAAAAAAAAAAATTAACTCGGAATAAATTTTTATTTGAGGGAGAGAAAATAAAAATATGCATTACGGAGTAATGGACGGAACCCACACTTAAATGGTAGACTACCTGGGTGGATTTGTTGATACCTCAAATATATCGCAATCAATTTTTTTTCTTTTTTTTTTATTTCTTACACATATAGTTGTAAAGTTATATGAAAACAATATGCTTAATATAATATAAATAATGCATTAAGTAAAAATGTTAACGTACAGATAATTACATTATTTAGTCAAATAAATAATTAATTAGCACGCACATTAAATTTATATTCCGCTAAAGTAGGGAAACAAAGGCAACCCAACCACTGGTTCTTTTTACATTTAGGGTGAGATTCAGTAATTTCTTTTGTGTATGGTTTTCTGAGTTGCGGAATAATTAAATTAACACGGTTGTTAATTAACCATGCAAAAAAAAAAATTGTTTGGTAAATGTTTACAAATGGCCATCAAAATTCATTAAATATTTGTCTCAATAAAAACGCTACTAATGCTGATATCAATCAAAATTCAAAGGCATTTATGGTAAGGTTTTATTTACAATCGTCTTCTGAAGATTTTCAATAAAATAAGCGAATATGCGTTTCGATTTCCTTTTTTTTCTATATTTAAGTAAAATACAGAAAATTTTTAGAAGTTTAAACATAAAGCTAAAATTTATTAACTTTTTAAAATTGAAAAGAATATTTTAGTTGAACATTTTGAATAAAAATCAATGACATTTTTGTTTAGCAGATATTTTCTTTTTCCCATAAATAATACAACAATTAATTAATTAAATTCATATACATATAATTTTTAGGATTTGTCTAATAAAATATTAAAATATTGTCTTGCAAACTAATCCTACATTTAAATCTAAACGTATCACGAAACACCTATGGGAATTATTCATATATGTATATGAAAAAAAAATCTATTCATAAACATTAACATAATAACTTACCTACGAGACTAAATCATATTTAATTCAATATATAAAAAAAAAAAAAATATTTATTTTTGGCGCCCTAAATTTTTATTTTTTTCATGGCACCCCAAGTTTGCGTTCAAGTCGATTTATGTTTTAGCAAAAGCCACAACTTAAATAGAGAAGTCAATATAACGAAATGAAAAATTATACGTACGCTTTGAATCTTTTTTTCTAGATTAGCTAAATGTCTTCAATATTAATGAAACCACAAATAAATTTTAATAGAATTTTCCTCTAATATAATGAATTATATTTTTTTTCAAAGGTAATAAAAAGATTTTTGTTTTCTTTTTTAAATAAAACAAATTGATAGCAAGCCAAAATAAAAAAAAAAGAAATTATCACTGAAAGATTAGATTATAACATATAATATACATATTTAGAAAATCTTAGAGTAAAGCTTTCGAAAATCAGAAAAGTTCCGGGATCACCGGAGTAAAAGAGAATGTGCCATCAGAGGTCTTATATAGGAATTTCAAGCATATTTTTCTTTATTTTTTTAAATCCCATAAAAAAAATTACAATTCTCTCATTTATGAACTTCTTTCTTTATAAGCATCTTTTTTACGTCACATAAAGGTTTTTAATTCATTCATTTTCCTTTAAAAATTCAAAAATTTCATATAAATTTAAAT
>JAABKK020011040.1:0-22855 GCA_011634745.2 Catotricha subobsoleta
TGGTAAAATATGATTCGGTAAATTAACGCTAATTTACCGGTTAATTAACCAATCGGTTAATTAACCGTGCAACACTGTGTGTGACTGAATTCATGCTGGTCATTTTCAAAGAAAAAAAATACCGTGTAATCGCCCATCTATGTATTTAATTTTATTAATTTAAAATGCATTTGATTAAAATGTTAATATTCAATTCATAATTAGAAGTGCATATAGTTTGCATTTATGTTATAAAAAGAACATCGATTAAAAAACCTCATTAAACATTACGGAAAATTAAAATCAACTTAATTAGAAATTTATTTATTTCTTGATTATTATTATTATAATTTTTTTTTCGATTTTAATGCGCATTATAAGTAAGTAGATTTCTCTAATCAAAATTTTAGATATATGTTTCTGGTATGTTTTTATTTATATATGAAGTGGCTATCTTTTTTTGGTATGCCTGATATGTTTTTTATACACTACATTTAATCTCAGAAACTAGTGGGTCGATGGGGATAATATTTTAATTGAAAACCAGTCTGGGTTCCGTAAAGGATACTCATGCGAAACAGCATTAAACATGATAATTGCAGATTGGAAAGAAGACATAAACAACGGTAAAATAATAATTGCGTTTTTTTTTAGACTTTAAGCGAGCCTTTGAAACAGTTGACCGTTTGAGATTGCTGATCAAATTAAAAAGATATGGAATAAATGACAGACTTTTGAGATGGTTAACTGACTATTTAGCAAAGTTTGGTGATGCTGAATCGAACAAAGAAAATATTGACTTTGGAGTTCCGCAAGGATCTGTATTAGGCACGTTGTTATTTATTTTATATATTAATGATATAATAACGGCTCTCAAATACTGCAAAATTTATCTTTTTGCTGACGATGCATTATTGACAATTACAGATACGGACTATAATTCAGCAATTATGAAATTAAATTTTGACTTGAATAACTTGACGAATTGGTTGAATATAAATAAGCTGAAACTGAACGTCGATAAGACAAAGTGGATGAATATAAGTATAGCTAGAAATATTCCTAATACGCTTAGTATTCAAATCGATGGTAATCAAATTGAATGTGTTAACTCAATAAAATATCTTGGTGTTATCATAGACGAGGAGCTAAATTTCAAAAAGCACGTGGATAATACCATAAAGAAGATGGCCAAAAGATTGGTTTTTTGTCAAGACTCGCACCTAAATTACCGAGGGAGAGTAAAATGATAGTATATAATGCTATTATTTTACCACATATTCAATATTGTTCTACGATTCTATTTCTATGTTCAAAAGGTGATATAAATAGAATACAGTTGCTTCAAAACAAGGCAATGAGAATTATACTGCAACGTAATAAAGATGAGCCAATTAAAAATATGTTAAATGAATTAAATTGGTTAAATATAACTCAAAAAATAATTTATGAAGTATTTATAATGATATATAAAATTAAAAACAATATGTTACCAAGTTATTTGTTGAAAAATATTAACCTTGTTAGTGATATTCATGATAGAATTTTAAGAAATACAAATAATTTTAGAGCACCAAATTTTAAAAAAGAATTTGCGAGAAACAATATTTTTTGTAATGGCGTTAATATGTATAATCGTTTACCAATTATAATAAAAAAACGCTACATCTTTGCCGTTATTTAAACAATTATGTGCGCCGTATGTTAAAAACATTTATTAAATTTATTAAATTTATTAAATTTATTAAATTTATTAAATTTTATTAAATTTGTTAAGTTTTATATTAAATATTGATTATGAGTTTGTGTAAATATGTATAAAATGTTTTAAAAATACTTTTTTATTATTATATTATTAATATTTATAGATGACTAAATTTGTTTAAATGTCATATTTTTGTTTAGTTTTTAAAGATATATAAATGTAAAGAGAAAAAAGCTTTGCTTAATAAAAACACTATTCTATTCTATTCTAAAATTTGTCGATCTACTATAGAAATGATAAGAGTATGGAAGTAATTTAAAATACCGCAATTATTCTAAGAATTCATTTGAATAAATTCTGCTTATAACAAGGGCGGATCCAGACCCATATTTGGGGAGAGGTAAGACGAAAATAAAATTAGTATAAAAAACTCTTGAAAAAGATACTATTTAATTTATTTCGAAAAGGCGGGCTATCATCCTTATCGCTCCCCTTCCCCTGAATCCGTCAATGGCTTATAAATAAGTCAACAAATTTACTTTAGAAACAAGAATGTTGTATACGCTATAAATTTACTTTATCATTCACTTCATGAGATACAAAACTTATTTATCTCTTATTTAAATAAAATAAAATAAATAAATCATATTGGTGTGACTTTCCATTTTATAGAATTTTACGAATATTATTAATAAAAAAAGTCACTGTATCCTTATCAAGTTAAATTAGATGTCTAATTACATATTGCAAATAAATTTGTAACTGATTTTTTAATATTCTGTTAGACATCATCAGAATCTCTGTAAAAATAAAATGTGAAATTAAAGTAAAATTAGTAATTAGTACATAATTTCATAAAAGAGGTTTTTTTCTTTTAATGTTTATAAAATGAGGTTTCATTTTGCTAAGAAAGATACATAAAATAAAAAATAAAACATTTATCAACCGTAATACATTAATTGCTTTATTACCTTATTATATAACTGTTCGTATTTCATATAATATGTAAGCTTTGCTTATATAAGTCTTCTCAGTAATTAACAATTTAATTGCTTGAACCTTTAAATAAACTTTAACTCAAATAATTAACATTGATAATAGTGTAGACCCAGAGGTGTATGCTTTTCTATAGCTATTCATAAATGATTTTCACCTACTTCCTACATTCATATCGCATCAATACCCATTTTCTACAATATTGTATAGAATTTTTGTTTATTACCATTCAAATGTATAAGAAGAATGTGAACGAAAAAAAAAACGCCAGACTATTTATTTCTTCAGATTTTAGCTTAACTAAAGGCAAAAATAGCTATGAAAACATTATTAGCACGATATTGTAGTGGTAGCTTTGTATAAAATATTTGGGTATTAATAAAATAAAATAAATGTTTTCTCAAAAACGAAACTAACAATTTTAATTAAACTTATACATAAACTAGACCTGCGGATGGGCCTCTCGCTTCACTCGAGTTGCAATAAAAAGCTCGCGATGCTACTTGCACCGATATTATGAAAATATTTGTAATTAATGCGGATTAACATATGCAAAACGACCTGTTGTGTTGTAAAGCTGCAAAGCTGGACGTTAATCTAATGAGGCGGGGGGGTTTCCAAAGATTAGGTACATAAAAAGAAAAGTGCTCAGAAAAATATTTGACCCTATAAAGGAAACAGATCAAACATGAAGACCACAAATATAATTCAAAAAAGAAAACGATGACTGGCTGACATCGTAGTAATAGCAAAAAGTAATAGACTCATGTGGGCAGGACACGTATAAAGAATGCCTACTACTAGAAACAACCTCGTGGAGAAAAATGATTAAAATAACTTGGGATACGAGACTGGAAGACAGGCCCGTAACGGGACTGATACATAAGGGAAGGGTGGAAATGAGGAAAGGAACTTTTTTTTTCTAGTGACAACCTAATAACTTAATAACGTGTACCATTTTATTGGTAGCTTGTTTTATTTTGAATCAATTGCATGAATAAATGTGCGTACATTTATTATTGTTGGTAAATATGCCTTTCAATTGAGACCATTTAAATATTCAAGATAATTTACTAAATTGCTTGTTAAGCCAAATTTGTGTTTTGAAAATTTTCTCTGTAGTAGATATTAGCAAATTAACATCACGTGAAATATAGTTACATGGAACAAAATTTAAGATTATTCGTAATGTTACAATTTGACATTATATAAAACAATGTAAAGCTAAAGCTAATAAGGCCATTTATTATGCTACAGAAAAAAAGAATATTAAATTTTATGGATAGTAATTTTGAAGCGTGAACAACGTACAAAAGATATGACAAGGAAACAAAATCGATAGTGCTCTTTTTTCATACCATCATATAGGATATTAGATGCTAAATTACGCTATAATAAATTCTACTTATTATAACAACTACTTATTGTAAATATAAATATTTCATAAATATTAAGTTTTATTGTTGTTGAAAAAAAGAATATAAAAATGAATAAGTAAATCCATCTAAATTAAGTTGCAGAGACAGTCCCAAGTTTCATTCACAAATTAACATCATTGAATTAAAGGCTAAGGCACTTTAATATAGCAGAATAACATAAAATATAATTATGAACGACGGCATAATTTCGTGCTGCATATTGTGTAAAAGATCATTTAAGGATAAAAATACATTTACTGAGAATGAAAATATTGATGTTAATAAAATAAATTATGAGTTGTTAGAAAAAGTAATTTTAAGAAGTCATACAAAAATATACTAAAATAAATTGATTCTTTCCTAAAAAAAATAAAATTATAATTTTTTTTCCCTATTACCGAATTCAATTCCCAGAGAGAATTTTGTGTAAAAACAGGACAACTATATGTTTTCTCCCGTTCTTACTCACACAAAATTTCTCTATTCACAAAATTATCATACAACAAAATTACAAATATTTTAATGAAAAATTGAAAAATTTAACCGAGATATTTAGGTTCAAACATGAAATTTCATGAAATGTCCTCGAATTCTGTCCTCGATTCGAGAACACATCTGGCAACCCTGCATACAGGAGATTTTCGCTACGACATGACCTATAATAAAAAAAAAATGTTTTTTTTTCTTTCTTCATTGTTTGGGAATATCGATCAAGTGGTTCTGAAGTTATGATTTTGCCAAAGTTAGTCTGCAACAGTTTTTCAAAATTTTGATCATTTCGTGCTCCGGTAATAATGACAAAAAAAAGTATGCAGAATTCTCACTCATTTAAAACTAAACAAATTTGCCAAATTTCATCAAAATCGGAGATTGGTTGATATGGAACTCGTTATATGTAATAGAGTGACTTATATTATGTATGTACTACCCTATATGCTACATTAACTCATAGCTTCAATTGTTATTTTATCTATTTTCCATAATGTTTTGTTTTTCAGCTTAACTTAACGCAGTTCGCTATGATCATAATAAAGTTTATCCAATTTTCTACCTATTATTTTATACGTTATTGTTATTAAAGCATTATTACCCCTACCATGCTTAATATAATTCAATTGACATGGTAGCATAAATATTATTATTCATATATTTGTTATTATTATCAATATCATTTTATGCTAATATTTATCCTCCATCATATATATACATATTTGATATACATAGAGGATGTAAAAAGAGTAGAAAGAAACGACAGTTTTGACGGTAGACGTTTTTAACAGAGATGGACGGATTACAAAAGAAAAGTAATGCATTAAATTATATTCTGGATTACTATTTTTAAAATTTAATCCGTAATGCATTACGAATTACTATTATTTTCAAAAATGTAATCCGTAATCAGTAATGAATTACAGAATACATTTTTTTTTTTTTAGTTTTTTAATAAAAAAAACCAATGGATTTAATTAAATTAAGTTAGTTTAATTATCATTATCTTTTATTTCCATCAATATTAACAAAAAAAAAAATCAATTAAATTTATTAACATTATTTCTAAATACCATAATATGTAGAAACAAAAGTTCTTAGTAAATCTTTTATCGTAGAGTACTTATCTTTTATTCGCATCGTAGCACTTCAAGAATTCATTTGAACTAACTTTAATAACCAAAAGCATATTAAATAATTTGTCATTTAAACTCTCGATTTTGAGGTCTGACTATCATTTTGCCGAAAGAAAACATACATTCAACCGATGCTGAAGAAGGCATTAAGTAGTAGCTTATATAACAAAAGAGCAGGGAGGCAAACCAAATCGACACTTTTTTCGCTTTTAGAACAAAACCCAAAGAACCGAACCTTATGTTTTATTTTTAGAAAAAAAGTGAATCAATAAATCGATTAAATGAAGCAAAAGCAAAAAATAGAACGTAATTCAAAATGTAATCCGCCAAAACGTATGAAAATGTAATTGAATTACGATTACAAACTACTCATTTTAAAATGTAATTCATTCCATTACGGGATTACACAAAGTGTAATGCATTACTTTTGTAATGCATTATTTCCATCTCTGATTTTTAAACAGTAAATTTCACAATGTTATTTTAATTTTCTCTTGGCAAAATAGATTGAAAGGTCATGAAGTATCAAATTATTTATGAAAATAAATTTTTCGTTTTGAACATTCTATTTCATTTACCTATTTCATACATTTTAAAGAAAATGGATTTTATCGTGTCACTAAAGCTGGTAATTTATTCTTATAATAAATCAATAATGGTATATATGCTTGATAATATATTCTTTAGCTTTGCGTACTTATTATCTATCCATCATACTATTATTAATTCTTTGTGAGACATTTACTGCAAACAATTAAATTTAAATACGCCGCTATGAAAATGTCGTTCCTAAGCATTTTTATTTTGCTGATTCAGGAGAGTAAATTCAGAAAAATTGTTTTTTTTTATAAACTCTTTTAAAGTAATAACAATTGAAAATATGTATAAATTTTAGATGTGTCGATGGCTCAACTGATTTTTTTATAAATAGATTAGCGATGATTTGCTTTCAAAATTTTTTTTTTTTTATTTTTGAATTTTTCCGTTTAAATGTTATGTTAAAATATGCTTTGTTTCATGTTTCCGCTAAACTTCACAAACTTACTGAATTACACGATTATTTAATTAGTGAATGTAATTGTAATTGAAAAATTACAATGCTTTCGAATTTAATGGTTTATGAATTAAGATTTTCATTATTCGAACATATTTAGGCCGTCTCTCAATTCATAATTTTTATACATAATTACAAGCTAAATTTCAACCATTGTAAATAAGCTGTAAATTTTAGTGCGTGACGAAACCAATTCATAATGTTCGAGATTGCACTAATTCAGCGCTATAAATTTTGAGATCTCTTTGTAAAACGAATGCAACGAGATATCTCAAAATTTAGCTTTGGCTAAATATATCGAAATTATACAAATAAGTCGGAAATTATGTAAATAATAAGTATAGCCACGTGCCACGTTTAAAGATGACTAAATTAAATTTAGCTTCAATTTAGCAAATAATCGTGAATTGAGATACGGCCTTAGGAGCAAATATTTATAAACAATGATAATTAGTATAAAATGGCATGCGATATTACAATATATTTATTAGGGTGACCGTCCCAGTTTTGTATGGGAATACTAAAGTATCTTGGATTTCTCAGTCTGTCACATATATGGTAGAGTTTGGCACCAATAAGATCAGTTAACTTTAAGAGGTCGCTTAAGGCGCATAAACTGCAAATTTAAAAAAAGAGAAAAATCACGTATTTTAACTTAACATTAAAACGGAAAAATTCAAAAATAAAAAAAAAAAAAATTCTTTTAATAGTCAGCTTGCGTCTAAGATGCAGTCGAGATGAGATCAAGAATCAGGAGGAATTTCAAAAAACAAAAGTCATTTGGGGCATCTGTAAGCATAGGGCTTTCAGACGATGCCATATTAGGAGGGGTAACCCCCTTCACTTTCGAGAAAAGCGTCAAGCACAGAGAAAAAAACAAACATGGAATGTTTCCATTACCGTTGGTGGCTAGAGTTAACTCTAGAGAGTCAATCCAGTAAACTAGAATAAAAGTACACATTTGTATCTTTCAGCAAAAAAATAGGAAATCTGTCTACTAATACCTGAGATATGATTTTTCAAAGTTTAAGTTTGAAATTTACAAGAAAAATACCGTGGAAATATCCCATTGATCTATTCATCGCGGTTGTTTTTCATAAATTTTGGTGGCGCACCAATAGGTATGGAAAACAGCAAAGAACACCACCGAAAATATTATATGTAGCCTAGTTGCGATAAAAATATTGCAAAAATGCAAAATTTAATAGGCTGTTCCTTTGGAAGAATCACTTATTTTACAAATCAAAGAGCACTCTATACATAACTTTTCATAAATAATAACAGAAAAACTGTTAAAAATCCATTTTTTTCCTTTTCAGCGTACCCTATTGACCCTGAAGAATTTGTTTTGCATTATGGCTCACCGTAATATTTATATGTATATCACTTTCATTTTAATTTAAAGTTTGTTATACATATTTTATTTTTTTGGAAAAAATATGTTCTCTATAAGAAACTGATTTAATGAATTTACTTATATATTATATAACTGGCAAAAAAAATTAATTGAAGAGCATACTATTTACAAATAATAAATTTTTAAAATGAAAATTACGTGAAAATTTTGTGATGTAAAAACACTACCCTAAACTTTTCGCTGATTTCATCATCACTAGTTTTCGAGAAAACTGAAAAATCATATTTTTTAAACTCTAAACTTTAGCATAAACTTTGTACTTTTGAGGTCAAGATCACATTCGGTCACTCTACAACATAGTAAAACTGTGTCCACTAATTTTCGAGAAAGAAAAAAATTGACTTCGAACTTTGGGAAATACCTCTGACCCTATGGGTTGAAGATCAGATGCGGCCACTCTAAAACCAAGTAAATTTCTTATACTGGATCTTGATCTTTTGGGATAAAAATAAAACTGGCATCGTATTACCCTTTAAGAATTGAGTGGACGAATCGAAACCAGAACATACATATTTTCAAGAATCAATTCACAATTGTTAAACTCTGCTTTAATGTAACCAGAATTCATGCAAATATCGCTTAAAAAAAATAATAATTCGTAATGATACCATTGGAATTGTATAATTTATCATTTAAAGCAATATCACGTACCTATAAAAACAAACCAAATACCGAAAATTACTTTCATACACTTTAGACTCTGTTACTACCATCCTTTTGCCGTTTATCAATCGCAAATAATCCAGCCACGATTTCTAAATTGGTTTATTTAAATTACCTTTTTTTTCATTTAAATTTAATTAAGCTTTTATATTTTCTTCCTTAAAAAGGCATAAAAAGTTAAAATAATTTAATTACACTTTTCTTCATTCACCAAAAGAAAACCGTCATATTAAATTAGGTTTTTATTTATTCTGAACACAAACACTACTACTTCTTTTTTTATTCTTTTCGTTTTAATTTTTTCTTCTTTGTCTAAAGGGTAACATAGCAAATTTATATAAAAAAAAAGAACAGTATTTTTGTGGCTAAAAACCTTTTGTCTATTTCCACCCAAACTCATATCGTACCATCTGCCTAATATATTATTGCTGCTGAAAATATAAGCTTTTAAAGTTAAAGCTAAATAGGAAACAAAAAAACAAAAGAAACTTTACGTCTGTTTTTAATAGAAAATTTACAAGAGAAAAAAAGAACGAAATAAGTCAAACAAAGAAATACGGAAAGAAAAATACAATATAAATTGAAACAATGTTAAAAAAATATATCTTTTTCAGAAATGTTCATACTACAAAATAAAATGAAATGAAAATGAACTATATTGTTTCCAATCCCAAAGTGATATAAATCTCTATGTATGGTGTAACTATAAATGTTATGTGAATATAAAATCATCAATTGCCATTTATATTGAAACCAATATGCGAGTAATTTACAATTCGATTCAAATGTAATGAATATGAAATGGGACATCTTTTGCATGAGTAGACAATGGATATGGATACTCCATATGTTAATATGTACATAATATACATATTAGGGTGACCTACTTTTGTATGGAGATATTTGCAGATCTTTACCTTTCACAACTTTCTAAGCATATTGGTATTATCATTAAAAAAATATATACTTTTTTTTAAAAAAAAAATGAAAATATCAAATTTTTCAGCATGAATTTCAAAAGTATCACAACGGCAGAAACCTGGTCAGTGAATAGTGGCATTATAACCAAGTATATTGGGTATTGTATATACCTTTTAAAAAATAATAATATAAACACATTATTATGAATGTATGCAATGAACCAGGATTCTAATAAATTAGAATTATTTAAATTGTTCACGAGCAAATGCGTAAGTAAAATTATTGGATTTTTTTTTTAATATTTTGATATAATTTTTTTTCAGAACCGAACAGTAGTTCTGTGAGACAAAACATGTTTTGTAGAACAGCTTTATTACTGTAGTAATTTAATTGGACAAGTAAATTTAATTAAAGTAGAGCAGTAACCGAAAAGCAATCCGAACATGTTCTCTATCAAAATAAATAATAAAGCCTTTTAAAATATATTTTATATATATATTATAAATACAGGGCCGTACCCAGTGCAAAATCACAAAATTACTGTTTTGGTAATAAATTTACGGCACTTTTTGGTAATTATTTAATAATTTCGTAACCGATTTTCATAATTACTATTTTTAATAATTGTTTTACTGATTGGTAATTATTTTTAGTAATTATTAATTACTATTTATTTTGGCAATTACAATTTTTATATTAATCTTACCAATTTTTATATTTTATTCTTTTTTTCCCATTTACAACTTTTATTTGAATTTTACAAAATTCTGAAATTTTGATTAACTTTTAACGTTCCTTAATAAAAATGTATGATTTACTTTAGTACTCTATTTATAGCTGTGTATTAAAAGAAAATTAAAACCAGAATTAATGTATTAATTTGGTGTAAAAATGTAATTGAATGGCGATTATATTTTAAAATTTGTGTTTTGTGTTTTGTGTTTGTGATTCAAATGCCCCAACTAGCACAAAGAGTCGCAAATTGGTTAAAATTATTCAATTTACAACAATTTTTGTAACTTTTTTGTTGCCTTTGTAACGCTTTGATATATTATTTTCAAACTCCATACTTACTTTAATAATAATTATATAAATAGTATTAGATAAAATAAAAACATTTTTATTTTTAATATTTTCTCCATTTCTCGGTAGGCGTAAAAGTACGCCTTATATACTTTTTAGAGATAGGTCGAAAAATTACAATGTGCCTTAAAAATAATATTTATTTAAAAATATAAAAAAAAAATAGATTGTGTGATTTTTATAATTAATAATTTTAAAATATCAAAAGCCGTAAAGAAATTAACTTGATAAAAAAGCGTTTAATTATAAATTATTTTACGTCAAAACGAAATTAAAAAACATATACTCAAAAATATGTATCTATAAAACTGAACGAAATTTAAAATTCATCAGCGTTACTATCATTTTTATATTACCAACCAAAAATAATTAACTAAAAACAATAATGACATACGATTCACATAAGATTGAGATACATACCATAATTTATACAAATCTATCCGCAACGCTATAGTGATATTTCATTTGACTTTTCTTTTATGCACGACAAGGGAACTTGTCGAGATAAACCTCTTCATTTTTGGTCCAAATAAAAAAAGAAAAAAAAAATGAAATAAAAAAAAGAAATATTTTCTTTAATTTGTCATTCGACCTTTTTTTTATTTACGGTGAATGTGCCTTCAAGTCAGCAGCAGTGATATATGACATGCAACAATATTGCTATTCTAACTTCGAGGTCGAGACTTTATTGTATTGTATTGTAGGATTTTTATTGTGTTGCCTGTAGAGTGTAGATGGTAGGTAAGGTTACTATTTCGGATGAAATGCGGTACCTACCTATCTACATGATTTATGAATATATTCTATAAAAATCTAATTTGTATTTTCTTTTTCTTTTTCTTATACTAAAATATCATGACTTTATATGAAATATTTCAAAAATATTTTACGTAACATATTTATTTATAAGCAAAATAATTGGCCAAGCTCTACTGTTTGATTTTGATTTTATTAAATTGGTTATTCATAATTTTTTTATCTCGAAGAAAGTACATACACATTTAATATTAAATGTTTGATCTGTTAAAGCATTATGCTGAAATACACAAGAGATATTCCAAAATTATATTATTACAAAATTTGGAAAGTAATATACCTACAAACTTATTATTACACATATATAATAAAAGATAATAATAATTTTATTCCTGCTTTTATATAAATGCCAGCAATAATTAATAGCATTAACTTTTGATAATTTTCTGTAAATGTTTAAGAGCATAAAATTTCGTTTATTTGTTTTGCAAACAGAAAAGTGCAATGCAAAAAGTCTCTATTTGACAAATGAAATATCCAAATTAAGCGAAAGTAGAATATTTAAATTTGTAGATTACTAAATATTTTTTTAAAAGCGCAAAGCTGTCAATCGAGCACGGATAGCTGATTGAAAATCAGTGAAGCTTTAAGTGGAAAAATCGGTTTATCCTCTATATATGACGCACCATTTTATTGTGTTGTTGTGAGATAAATTTATGTTTGAAGGTGATAACTGGCACAGCTACATAATCGCATGTATTGTTTATTTGATACGAGAAAATTCTATTATAGTCTTTTATGTGACTTTTTTTTCTTAAACTGGATGAAATCGGTATCGTTCATCGTCTTGAAGTGGTTAGAAAATTAAGGCGAAAAGACAATTTTCCTATCTAGTAAATAAAATAAAAGTCGTTTTGTAGTGTTTTTGGTATCAATATATACTGCCTACGTACATTTTTTTTTTCTTAACTTAATATTTAATAATAGTTATAATTGCTATAATTCGGCCGAATTTCTTAAAAATAAAGTAAAAGTCAGCAGTACAATTATAGATCATTAGTAGATATGTTTACCTTTTCGCATTTATAAACTTTATATACAGCAGTATATACTCTTGACGAATCAAATATTTGTCGAAAGTTTTCGTATATATACATAACTAATGAAATTCCTAAATAATTTGTTCTGCTTTTGTAGATATGCGTACGAACAAAGTATTTACACAAGGTGTATTGATGTTTCTGTATTTATTTTCGATAAATTTTAAAGTTTATATCCAACTGAGATAGGAACTTAATAAAATTGTGGACGTTTATTTGACATTTACAAATTAAACGTAAAACTTAAATGTATCTATAGGTGATATATAGCACCAACAAAATATATTACAAATAATATACTCACGTATCTCTATCTGAATCTACTCTATATCAAATTTAAACTTGATATTTTCTATCGTCAAGCCTCATAGAATTCAACTATACTACGTATTCTTATTTAACACAATTTAATTTTTTAACTTCACAAACGGGCATATGTTTGCTATAACATAATATAATACGGAAATATTCTACGCCAATATAGCATTTTAAAACCCTAGAGTAAACAAAATATTAGAATGGTCTCTCTACCATTTATAAGGAATTATTAAAGTAGAAAATAACCAACAAAATTTTGAAATGGGTTTAGGGTTGTGGGTATACGGTAGGTTAATAAGAAATGAAAAGTAAACATTTTTATTAAACTTTCTTTTCTAGCTATTTTGTAAGGTTTCTTTTTTTTATTTTTTATTGTGGATTATGTTGGGGTTACGTCCGGTCTTATACATATATTAGTTGTTGGCAAATATTCAGCCTACCAGCTTTTCCCTATGTGTGACATAATGGAATGAAAAACCACAAAGTTGAAAATAAACCTTTCATATTGTTAAAATATAGAAAAACTTTTCAAGATTACTTTTTTAACTTCACCTTTTGGTATTTATATGTCGTTAAGTGATTGGATAATTTTATGTGGTTTGTGTTATAGCAAGAATAATTTGTGAACAAAACAAAACCATATTTATTATATTTATTTGATTCATTTTGCAAATAATTAAAATATTTTTCTTTATTTGTCTTTCAGCTGCTCTACCCGAAGTTATTTTACGAAATTGCCGAAATTGTTCACCTCAACAAGCACAAAATGCTCAAAAATTGACAAACTTCTTACAAACTCGCTATCCAGATGTTTGGGCAATGCTAATTCGAAAATATCGAGGAGTTTAAAAATTTTAAGCAAACAATTTTTAACATATTTTCTAAAAGTTTTTGTTTTTTAATTTAAGTTTTATAATTCTATAATTTTTTTAAATTTAATTTTAATATTTTAAGACTTAGAAAACCGGGATCTATGTACGCTTTTTATGAAATTGATATTGGCTCTATCTGGTTTCACGGGAAAATATCATTTCGTACAAAAAGGTTTTTTTTTTGAGGTTCCCCAAGCGGCTTTACTGGAGACACCTTTTCAAAAAATAACAGTCTTTCAACTTTAACTTTTCCATGCGTGTTATGAGAATTATTTTCTCAGGGCGAATATTTTTTTTAACATCAATTTTTTGTTTAATTTATTTATTTGCAAAATATAACAAAGTTCAAGTAGTTTATGGTTGTTTTTTTTAGAAAATAATTAATTCAATTAAAAAAAAACTAATATTAATAATCAAAAATAATTATCAAAAAAACTATAAAAAATTATTATACAATGTACGTACATTCAATTCCATAAATTATAGTAAATACACTCCTAGAGAGGGAAAATTCTTTAATAAAATGTTTTGTGGTAAATCAAAGATATTAAAAACTGGTGAGAAGTTGTTAATTTTGTAGTGCAGTGGGGTTTTTGAGAACCTCCGAGGAAGCCAAAATGAATTCTTTGGGGATCACCTTTCTATATGTCGGCTTTAGCAGTTTTTTTTTTTAAATTCGTTCTGAAACAGACATAAAAAATCAACGCACTGAATTCATTTTGGTGTTCCACTGGTTCTCACACATATCGTTAAGGGCACTGAACTTAAAAAATACACTTTTATCAATTAAAATTTTTTGATTTTTTTTTTCATTTTTATACCATGCTCAGTGGAATGTCTAACTACGTTTATGCGCGCATTTTTAAACCACTTTAAATTTAAAGTATCTGAATTTAAATTGCAGTTATGCGCCCTATTTGCGCTATTTTCACCACTTTAAATATATCTTCATATAAAACTGTTTTAAATTTAAGTCACTTTAATTTAAAGTGGGTCGTTTATGAGGTAAATTTAATCCACTTTAAAATTTAAAGTGCTTTAAAAGTGCGCGCATAAACGTAGACTCTGACAACCGCGGAAACGCCCAAAAAGAATTCCTTGGATTTTCGATATGTCGGCTTCCATAGATTTTCAGGCATTCCGTTGAGGGCGCTGTGTTACATAAATAATAATTTTTCTTTTGTTTTTAATGTTTTTACAATAAAATATTTTTTAAAGACGTCTTACCGCAAAACATAAAATTAACAAGAAAGACTATTAAAATTGGATTCGTATCCAATTAATTTCTTTGACCATGACCTTGGACCTTTTGTGGTCAAGATCAGTTTCAGACACTCTAAAACATAATATAAGTTTTATCCCGATTGATACATTAGTGACCTTTGATCATTGGCCATGACCTTTGACCTTTTTTTTAGTTGAGATCACATTCAGTTGCTGTACAACATAGTATAAGTTTTATCTCCATCCGTTCACTAGTTCCCGAGATTAGGGGGGAGACAGACATGTAGTGCATAAAAAGAAGTGTTCCTTTTGAAGCCATATATTTGAGCCCCCTCAGAACCCGCAAGACAAAGCTGAATTTGAGAAACTGATTCTGTTTTTTTTTTTTTTTAAAGTTATCTCCACTCAAGCCGCTTGTGGAACCTCAAATTAAATTTTGTTTTTAATTGGGTTTAAAAATTTGAATCGCAATGAAATTTTCAAGTAAAATCAGTCAGATCCAATACTAATATATTTAAAAAAAAAACAACTCCTTACAAAGTAGATACATTCTAATAATCAGCTAATAAAATGTAGAGTAATTTTAAAATAAAATTTACAATATATAAGAAAATATTCTGCAAGATTTATTTGTAGTTTTACATTATTATATATTATGATTTAGTTGTAATTTTTAAATTAATGTAATTTTTTTTTTTTAATTTGATGAGTTTTCATTAAACATATCTTTAAATTTATCTTTAAAAAAAAAAAAAATTAATAATGATAATAATATATAATAAAAACAATATAAACATAACATTTCAATAACTATTTTATCGTATTCAATATTAAGTGGCAATTGTATATGCATATCAAACAGAATAATTAGAAGAAAAAAAAAATAAAACTAAAATAAATAAAGAAAACTGCGAATTTTCTCGTTCGGTACTTAAAGCGAATAAATTTATTTAAAATAAAAAATGTGGCTTTATAAATTTGTTTCATAAATTGGTAATCATCGAATTTAACCATAATTCATATTAAAATATCTATACATATTTACTATTTTCCATTAACTTTTAAGCAATATACCAATAAATAATCTTTAGAAATCCCTTATTCACATCTAATTAAATAACGTTTAAACATTGTGAAAACTAAGCAAATAAATTTAAAAAAAATATATAATTATACTTACCTATATATATATAAAAAAAAAAAATCACAATTAATTTAATGTCTATAATATTAGATTGATACTGTATTCTGTATATTTCATGGCAGACAGCTTTGATTTTAATAAAATTTATTCATCTGAAATTTGCTGTTTTAAATATCCGACTATCAATTAAATCCTATATTATTAACGCGATGAACAGTAATTATCTTTTGTTCATGCAGGAAATCGTTTTTTAATTAATATAAATGTGTCTTAACTCAATATTTACGAAATATCCGTAATAATAATAATAAATAATTGGTCGTGCAGATGTGGCAGCTAAGAATTCTTAGAATTAAATCTGAAAAATGAAAGTTAACTACATCGTACAAAGTGTCAAGTTAAGTATAATTCAGACATTGAATTAACAAGATTGCTAGGTGTACAACAATTTGTAGATTGCGTGACTCTAGCCTAAAAAATTTCCCATATCTTGAAATAAAAAAGTACACCTAAATTCACATAAGGGTGCAACTTTGACAGATGCGTAATGGGAAAGTTTTGTAAGTATGAAAGAGAGGGAAATAGTTTTTCATTCTCTCTACCACGTACATAGCGTGAACAAATAATTTCTGTGTTCTTTGGGTTCTGTTCTTGAAATATGGGAAGCCGAAAATGGAAATTAAGTATCAAATTAGTTAATTTTTTTGCAGGCACTGCTAAATTTGAAAAAGTAAGATAGGGTAATTTTTTCCCATCGACGATTGCAAAACCGTCTCAAAAAAAGGGGGCTTACCGGACTTTTGGTAAAGTGAAAAAAAATATACTACTTCTTCCAAATTCTTCCAAAACACCGCGGAAAAAACTGCGCTGTATGCAAATCGTATTTTGGAAATCGAGGTAGGGTAATTTATTCAAACCTACAAAAGGTACTATTTTGTTCAAAAACTTAAAAAAGATGCTATTTTCGGCAAAATCGACATAGGGTAATATTTTTTTCTAATCTCTTTCCCCCCGTGTGCACGTATGGCTGTAGGCGCTTGTTCCAGGTTTTACTCACAAATAAAATCTAAAAAACATAAATTTTGCTATACCAATTTTCGATTTTTGGAACAAGAGCCGAGAGCGATATCGATAGCACATGACGTCATTATTCATTTTTTTAACCTAAAATCAGACTTACCTATATATGTTTTGTACAATGTTTTGTTTTTATAATTTTGATATTACAAAAAAGCGTTTAGTTCTTAGAAGAAAAATAGAAGGTTCGGTTCTTTCTGAAAATAAAAAAGAGGGGTTCGGTTCGCTGAGTTCGGTTCTAAAAGCCAAAAATTTGAAGTTCTTGGGGTTCGATTCGCTTCCCTGGGAAAAAATTACATTAATATGTAAAAAAAAAGACTAAATTAATTTTATCTTTATTTATGGCACGCGTGCCTCCACTGCTTTAGTGATTGCAAGCTCCTATAAGTACCTATATACTTAAATGTAATTTAATAAGCTTCTTTAATACTTATGCATATTGAAATTATGCTCTAACCCTCTTTGTGTTGGCAAACGCATTTTCAACATAAGGGTTTTTTTATTCGGATATTTTCCACATTTAATTTATATACGTAATGTATTTATCATGATTTTATTACCTTCTCGGAAAAATTCACACTCAACTAAACCAAGCTTTACAATATTGTTTTCTAGTTTGTGTAGGCAATTCTTTTGATTACAAACTCCTTAGAGATGTGTTTCAATTTATTTTAAACAAATCTACTTGTGGGAATTGTACGACGAAATACCTTTATATTGTATTTTGTTTTATTATGTTCTATGTAAAAGTATATACTTATAATATACATACAGTCTATTCTATATTATGTATCTGCTATATCTCATCTATTTCTGTATAAATAGAAATGGTGCTTTATATATACATTACATATATATATTGTATACACATCGATGTCGGTATTTCTTGTTTTGATTCATAAGAAAAACAAATTCTTACTTATTTTATTTAATATTTTAGCATTGAGGCATTCCCAAGACAAAAAAAAAATACATAAAATAATATTTTTTTTACTTGAACTGAAACTCTGAGCCATGTCATGCAACACATACAACATAAAAGTCAACAAAAGCGATTTAAAAGAGCTTAGTTTTTTCTTTTTCTTTATTTCTTATTATTATGCTGATCGCAATATCGTAAACGTAATAGAAAATGTATTTTATGAAATATTTTTCATTTCTTTTCTTTTCTTTTTTCGGTTTATCGTTGCGGAAGAGAATTTACTTGAGCAAAATTTTTAACCAAATGAACTTAAAACCTATCAACTTGAATATGAAAGAAAATGATTGCATTAAAAATAATAATAAAAACCATCAACTACCCTATTTGATTATCAAATAGGATAAAGCAATACTTAAGTACCATGATATCCATTTGGGGTGATCGAAAATGTCTTTTTTTTTTTGTATGTTTGTAGCTAAAATTGGTTGCAAAATAAAAAAAGGAAACAAGCTGTACAGTGTACACGAATTCATTTATGTTAGAATAAAAAAAAAATGTGCAAAATTTCCTAAATTTTCAAGAATGCACGCACCAAATAGTACTTGATTTTTTTTCAAAAATATTCAACTCCAAGTTCGCTTTAAAGTTAATAACCAATTTCCAGTATAAAAGAGGGTGGAGCAAGTAAGGGCATAAGAAAAATCGCAATTAGACTCAAATTTTTTTTTGTTTATTTTCCAACAAAATTTCACTACACACCATCCAAAAAAAAAAAAAGTCATTTTCGGTAGGTATATACCAACGACAATAGAAATTGTATAAACTTTCTAATATCTTTTTGTTTCCTTGCGATTCATACCATTAGATGGTATGAGTTTTTTTCTTATACTATCTACTGGTATAAAATTCATACCAAAAAATGGAGTCCTAAGCTCCTAAGTATATTTTACAATGTGTAAAATAATTGATTAATCGAATATATATATATTATTTTTCCGTGATCAATCACTGTGCTTAAACATATTTTATAATATTGAATCTGCATATGTTTCATTAAGATTGGTTTGGGCTTTTATGGATCGTCTGGTCGTAAAATTAAAAAAAAAATGATTTTTTGAAGGAAATCAAATACAGTTTTTTTGATTTTTTTTAAACTGAAACACATCAAGACGAAAACCTATATATTATGATTTTGCGCCCAATGGTGGGTATAACAAAATCCGTATAAATAATTATTTCTCAGCTTACACATCGATATTTAAACTTTCATGAAGCGTTTTTTTCGTTATACGTTAACTACGTTGATTCACTTTCTACTTACAATTCCGTTCAATTTGCTTCAATTCTTTTAATACGAAAAAAACGCACTAAATAACAATTCAGTTGAGACTTTTTATAATATAATGTGTGCAATCAAAATAAACATTCATTTAATTTTTCAAATTATTAATTATTAATTAAAATGTTATTACTTTGTTATTTTTGCCATTAATAAATACAATTTATCATAAATTTACACTTATATAACTAAATGAAGCAGAAGCGGCTAACTGGTGATGGTCCGGACCATTAGCAGTTCGTACAGCGCATCAGTAAAATTTACATTTGAGAAATCTGCGCATTACTACTAATTGAATCGTTCGGAATCGACGAAAAAAACACACAATTACACGAATCAGAATTACAATTCTGATATTTTCGTTTCACTTCAGTTATTTTTGACGAAAAAAAACGCTTATATTTTGACCAAATAAAATAGTTAATATCTATAAGTACTTACTTAAAAACTTTAAATTAATAGCTTACCACATTTCCCAAATGTATTTCAAAACTTTTGTATTATACATTTTAATTAAAACCAATTTAAAATTGTCTGTGGCACATAATTGCATTTGATATTTGGAAATACATAACAAAAAGGGATCATTAAAGATTTTAGTAATTAATCTTGTAATTACACAAAATAATATTATTAATTTATTTGTGGGTACATTATGTTTTCTTAAACCATTTAAAATAACTAAAATCAGAAGAAATCAGAGAAAAAAACAATATTTAGATATTACATACTTCTAAATCTTTTTTTTTTATAAATTTCGCAATTAAAACAAGCACCGGTTGTATTACCTTACATATATTTTTGTAAATGTATATTTTTCTTGCATTACGTTCTGTTTTCAGTCATTTAATATTCTATTAAATTTTTTATGAATAGGAGAATGTAGCTGTGAAACAAAATATGTGCGTTAATAAATAATAGAAATCAGAGACTTTATAATTGTTTTTTCTCCAACATACACAATATTCTGTACGTGTACGAATTCTTGACGTAATAGTTTAGGTGAATAGACAAAATTCAATGAGTAAAATGTGATAAACTTTTTAATTTAATTATATATTATAAAAGTTAAATTAGTTTTATTCCTTTTGTAGACCTTTTTGTTAGTTTTCTCTTCACTGCTTTCCATTTCAGTATACATATATGTATATATACCATACTTACATGCAGCGGCGCCGACTTTGCTACTTTGACAACGGTTAATTTTTTTGATGAAATAAAAGTTTTATTGTGTTCATTAATCTGTTAGAAGAAGGAAAACCATGTGGGGCCCGGAACAAAAGTTCACTCCTTCACCCATTTTTTTGAGCTTGAAGGTCGCAATACATGGAGTTTTTCGCCATATTTTATGCTTTTATGAGTTTTTTTTAGCTGATTGTATGGAGAGAGAAGGGATATTTTCTACCAAATCAAAAGGAAAATTTTCTACTAAAGCTTCGTGTCGTGCCGAAGTTACTTTTAAATGCAAATTTGACTAGTTAATTAACAATAATTAGCAAAATTAAATAGATAGGATTGCTTGTATTTACCTTTAGTTTATTCAGAGTATAAAAAAAGTAAGTACTAAAAAAACTGAAAGACCTCATTGTCATTAACATTAACCACGGCGTTCTAATGTGGGTTACCTATTTTCAACTTAAGCCATCGTTATTCGTTATTTATAACCGACCGGTTAAACCAATAAAATTAAACATTTTTTTAGTTCAATTTTTTGTTTTAATAAAGTGCCGTGCATTGGTTAAACCGAAATTATTTAACCTACGATAGATGAACTTGAACATGAAGGTGAAGGGTTATAAATTCGCTTTAATAATTTTGGTTTAACCGATGCACGGCACTTTAATAATAATTTTTAAATTAAAACTTAGTTTTGTTTCTCGGCTTAACGTGTAACTCATAAATAACAACATATACACCTAGTGCATTAATTTCTGATACTCGCCGCGCAGCGTCTGTCTCTATTACGCACACGTCTTAATACGTGTATTATCTGACTCGCTTACACTTACGAGTATATATTAAATATGGTTTCTGCGCATCTGCGGCGAGTATCAGAAATTACTGCACTAGGTGTAGCTAGTAAAAGTAATACTAAAAAAAACTGTAATTATTATGATAAATTCGCATCATAAAATAATGTTATAAAATGTTATGATTCCTATTCCATATACTTATAATTATGTATAAATTATAATGCACATACTATATATTTAAATATGGAACCGAAAAAAATAACAAATATGGTGTTAAAACCTGGGGGTCAATTCTTGAATCACTCGAATATTATTCGCATGGTAAGATGTTCGTATATTTTCGTAGGCACGATATAGTACAACCAGCTTAATTTAAATTTTTTCATATTTCCTTCGTTTATTTGATTGTCACTAAATCGATGAAAATCGTGCGAAAAGAGAACAATATATTCGACTGTGAATGACCACTCGTTGTTATTCGAATGATTTTCATGTGAATATTTGAGCTGTGAAATTACGAAGAAGACATAAAACAATTTAAAATAGGCAAATAGTTCTACATCGTACTTGCGAAAGTGTACCATGCGAATAATATTCGAGTGATTCAAGAATTGGCCCCCTGCTCAACATTATTCGATTGAACACATACATCAAAACGAAAATAACATTTATTTTACTTCAACGTCTAAATAAAAATAAAACGACAAAAAAAAAATTAAAACGAATATTTTCTGATTTTCTGCATTGAATGCATTTTATTCATACTACATAATATTAAATGCAAAATATAAAACGCTTAAGTTTTTACATAAATATTAATTTCCATTGAGTGGCACTAAAATATGCATGAATGAGTAAAGCAAAATCAGAGATTTTCTAACAACTTGTATGTTCTATGTACGTATTGTATATATTTTAGAATGTCACTATTTCCATGTTTTTAAAAATACATACTTAAACACCATACAGTATAGGGTGATTATTATTTTTTTCATAGTTTCTTATTCGCGATCTGCATGCTCACTAGGCGGCAGCACTTTCTATGCAGAAAAAGGTGACCAGAACTGTCAAACCACGGCATTCTAATGTAAAGGCAGTATTGTGCCGACATTTTTTTTTTTTTGGACAACTACTTTTTCAGAATGACATTTCGTTTATGTGAGTAAATCTGAGTAAAATTCAATTTATTTTTAAAAAAATGTTGTTATATGAGTAAAATTTAATAAAATGTCATTAGATTTTTAAATCTGAATTGTAAATAATATGTAA
>JAABKK020011061.1:0-22835 GCA_011634745.2 Catotricha subobsoleta
ATAAAAATGAGAAATTTATCTAGATAATTATCTAGATGACACTATCTGTTATCTAGATGAAATTATCTAGATAAGATTGTTATCTTTCCCAACACTGCCATAAGTTATACCTATAATTATAGTTGTAAAAATTTCATACTACATCCAGGTATGAATGTACTAAAATATACCATTCCAAGGTATGACAACGTCTTTTTCACTATGGTCATCATGTATTCATGTTCATTGTTAAAACCACCACTAGAGGAAAGTAGCGCTATAGCGATACTGGATCAAGTATCGATCGATATTATCGACGATTGTCTCAACCCTGATTATAAAAATATATTGTTCTTTCTCTACTGCGTAAGTATATACATATTAAGAGTGGAGAGAAAAAAAAGAAAGAATAATAATAGTATATAAATAATAATAATAACATTCATCATATAATTATTTTTTCTCTCTCTACTCTTAAACGTGTAACAAAGAAGCTTAATAAACTGTGTTAAATGTCCTTAAATTGTTGTTGTCACCAAAAATTTGTTGATTTTCATATAACCACTATGGATAATGGTACTACATATACACTAAATTAATAGTAATATATATATAAGTCGTTTCTTAGCTAAATGATAGTCAAAAGCGGTTTCTATATTATGGGAAAACCGTGCTATTAATTTTCTCTTAACAATTTCCCAATTCTTATTGTTATGTGAGTTGGCAAAACTCTCATAAAAGCCAAAGATAACGTGAGTGTAATAATTATATAATAAAATATTAGAGAATGAGACGACATCGTTGACGATGTTGTCGTAGCCGTTTTTTCGTTGTTGTTGTTGTTATAAAATGAAAGTCGTCGGGTACAATCAAATTTTAACAAGAGAATGTTATAAAAGCAATAATAATAAAAATTATAGCAATGATAATGACGTCTTGATAGCTTTTGTTATTTACTGTTTGTTTAGGGCTGCAACGCTACTACACCAAAATAGAACATATAAATGTAACGGAACATAATAAATAAGATAACAACAAAGTTATTTTCATGATATTTTATGTTTAATGATTTATTACTGTTGTTGTAAAATAAAGCCATTGACAATAATAATAATGTAAGAAGTTAATTTTATCGATAAAAAACCACCAAATGTTTATTATTCGATTATTAAAATTAAACCAGCCAGTTAAATTACATCTATTAAAGAATTCTATAAATCAGACGAAATTCGTTTGTAATCCCAAATACTTACATAATAATATAATAAGTGTTATAACTAGCCATTAGCTACTGATGACCTTTCCCGTATAATTAAAATTAAAATAATATTTCACTTGTATGAATATAGAAAGCTTTCTTTGTAAATCCAGACATGTCTACAATTTACATTTTATATGTACAACCAAATATTTATTATCAAGTTTTTATTGTTTTCTCGCTCAATTTCTTTCTTCATAAGGAAGTTAAACATATTGTTAAAGTAATGGCAACAGAATTTCTGTTTTAAATTAACAATTAAAAGCACAAAGTTCACGTTGAAAGTCACACTTGAGACATCGCAAATAATGTTCAACTTAAAGGACATTTCCCTCTAGATACACATCATATATAATAAACTGAGCATATTTATATATATAAGAAGTTTATACATTACACGACACTTTACGGCTGCAGCGGTACCCATATGTACGTACGATGTGTAAGTTCCTATATAATGTGTATCCATCTACAGTAAATGTAAATAGAAAATATTAACACGAATTTAAATGGCAAAGTTTTATTTACAATCACATTTCTATTTAACCCTGTCCCAATATTAAAATGAACTTTCAAAGTTATGTTAGTATCACTAGGCGAAGGACTAGGCATATGACGCAAGTATAGCTCTTACAAATTTTTTAATATTTTTTAATAGTCATATCACAATTGACCTAATCGGAGTCCAGAAATCGAATGACAGTATTCGCACCGCTCTAGGATTCTCCAAAAATAATATATGTATTTGGTGCATAAAAAACAACAGTAATGTAATACGAAAATATTGAGTATTTATGAAGAAACTTTCAAGCATTATGCTGTTGAGGATGTTCGAGATGTGCTTCATTTTTATTTTATTTGAGTTTACATCATTTTTTGTTTTTATTTTAATTGTTTGTTGTGAGATAGTGACTGTTTTGTTACTGCTACAATCTGTATGTCTTTGATGATTAAAATATTCACCTAATTTCAAATCCATTTTCTAAGTAAACAAGCTGCCAAGGGGTACACGAATTCATTTTTCTGAAGAATATTACCAAGAGACGCAAAATTTTATTCACATCAAAATGTAGATTTATTATTTTAAACAGCAAAACTTAAAATCCTCCCACTGAATTTGGAGATTTTTTTTTATTTTACGAAACCAATACTTTATTTTTTTTTTCTTCCTGATGTAAAAAAAAAATAAAAAATTCAAAACAATTTTTTTTTATAACTCTTTTTTCAGAATTTTGCATCATTTGGTATATTGACCGCCAAAATTCTACCACTAAATCCTGAGAATAGCCCAAGTGGTCAAAAAAGCGGAACGAAAAGCTCATTTAAATTTATACAAATTAAGTTATGCACATTGCAGAATGAATTCAACAACGAAGCTGTTACAATTTTAAGTGACGCTGTTGCACAACATATATTGAAAATTTTGGGCGCGTAACAGTAACTCTTACGATATTTTTATTCCATTTTTAACCCGCGCCATATTGTATACTTTCGTATAAGAATTATTCCACATAAGATACATACACCATACATACATATAATAATTTTAGGTACAGATGAGTTTTTTGTTTTTATTTGCATATAATAATTATCTATTTGGAAAAAAAGCGCAATATTGTATTAAGTTCTTTTTGCAGGGATCGAGAATTTTTTATATATATAGTTTTTGCGTAAATACAATTTATCGAAGCGCACTTGATTTTATTTATAGAAAAATGAAGGAGTCACAAAGCACATATATATTTTATATGTACATGTAATTTAAATGAATGCAGTAATTCTGTTTTAGTCGTTACTTTTCAGTATTCTCTTGTATTAAAATGGAAATAAATTCAAAAACTTTTCAGAAATAGTATTCTGATATACATCTTTTTTTATGATTATTATGCGGTATTGTAAAATAATCTAATGTGTAAAATTCTGTATTTTAAAGTATATAATTTTTGAGTTTATTATTAGTATGTCATATAGTTACTTAAAATATATACACAAAAAAATAGTAGGCAATAAAGTTTTAATTTTTGAATCATCAATGAAGTTTAGGATATAAATAAATTAGAAGATGGGCACATTAACCTGAACAAAGTATTGTGCAATTTATAAAATGCATTATTTTAATTACATTAAAATAAAATAAAGTAAAATTAATTGTAATTGCGTGTGAAAAATAATTTAATTTTCTTTATTACGTAAAAAAGAATAATTTTAAATATGTAATGAATTATATATTATTCAAATTACTCAAAAAATTAAATGAATTACGTAATTGGATTACAAGCATAATATTACATTACGCCCATCTCTGAAATAAATAGAAAACAAAAATATTAAACTATTTCTTGCTGATAAATTATGATAGTTTGTTATATAAGAAGATTAGTACGTGTTTCTGCTTTCATGAATCATGAAACAGTGGAACCTCGACTATCTGGCAGCCACGGGCACGGACCCCTGCCGGATAATCGATTTCGCCGGATAATCGTGACAAAGCGAATATTCACGTATTTTCAGACAAAAATTATAAATCAAATAAATCGATTAGCCCGATTAATCGGATAAAAAAATCGATTTATCGGAAGAAATAATCGAAAAAAAAATCGAGAAAAAATTTAGAAAAAACATAAAACAAAATTAGTATAAAAATACATTTAATTTATTACAACATGGTCGGCAGTATATCAATGGATTTTTTATTGAGAAAAAACATTTCAATGAAATTACCACTTAATGAGTTAAAAAAAATATTTGCGATAAGCGCTCGGTTTTCATTCGGAATCTATTTGCCATAATTCGACCTTTATCTAAGATCTAGTAGAAAAAAAAATCTTGAAAACAAAAAATAATTAAAGAATAATTGAGGAAAAGGAAATCGGAACAATCGGGGTATCGATTAATCGGATGGACAATAATCGATGAAAAAAATCGATTAATTGAAGGAAAATAATCGATTAATCGATATTTCATCGAATCGTGGGGATTCCTAAAGCACAGTACTCTAATTTTTTTTTATCTAAGCAACTCAGAGACGATAAAAAAGAATTTGAAAAAAAACCGGCTAGGTCCGCCGGTTAATCGAGGTTCCACTGTAATGATTATTACTATTGTTGTAAATCATTGATTAATTTAGATTTACATTATTATTATTCTACAATTCTAATTTGAATTTAACTGTTATAGTTTATTAGACACTACTTAGGGACTACTTACTGTACTTGGAAAACACGTCTACTATTTAAAAAAAAAATATTTAAAATGACTGAATTAATCTACATTATTCCAGCATCAAACAAATTTTTATCCTAATTTATTTTTAAATAATGTTATTTCTATTTCATAATGTCACTGCATATACATTCCCAGTCATAATAATCCATCAATTTATAAAAGTTGATAGTCTGTCATTAAGGAAATAAGTATAATATTTCCTTGTCCCCTTAAAATAAACGTTGCCTTAGTATTGAATAAATTTCCTAGCTCTCATTTCTTTTATTTCTTCATTGCCTTTATTTTTTCTTTTTTTCCATTTTTTTTTCTCTCTTTATTTTTGCTTGCCATATCCACTATAATTCTAAAAGTTTTTTACCCGATGGGCATATCTTACACCCTGATCTGGAATATTTCATTAAATTCTTTATTGGGGTCTACTTATCCTTCGTGTTTCTTTTTTTTTGTGTTTTGTGTTTTGCTTCTACTGCTTAACGCCTGAGGGAATTCGACGAAAATATTGCATTTATAGAAGAAAATAAAATGTCCCGCATATTGTTTTTTTTTTCCCTGAAATTTATTGCAATCAAGATAATAAATTGTATTATTTTGTATATGGGTTTTGGTTTAACTTGGCGTCACCCGTCACTGATATTGTAATAGAAACGAACCCTCGTGTTATTTTTCCAGGTCATATTTTTATATATATATATATTTATTTTTTTATTATTATTTTACCATTTAAATAAATGAATTTTTTTCGGTTCAGCTTAAAAACAAAAAAAAAAATTGCAAAATAATAAAATTTCCATATTTAAAAAGATTGGGTGAATATAAAAACGATTAATAATAATCAAATAATTCAAAAATATGAAATTTGTAATTTGTTATTTTAATAATTGATGCCGCTTAATTATTATAATTATTAATAAACACAAATTTATTGTATAATCGGTATTTATTTTTAAATAATTACATGAAATAATTCAAAAAGTGTTTTAATTAAGGATCTCAAACATTTACCATAATATGTAACTATATATATTGCAGTTGCGGCACAGTATTCATATACGAGTATAAATATATGAATTAAAATCAGAAAATAACTAAATTAATTTTATTAATTTCATTTATAAAATGCCTTAAAGAAACATTTTATTTTAACAATTAACATGATTTATTTTACATGATTCTGGAAATCTATTTATTTATCAAATATTTTTTTACCGAAAAAAACCATAAGGCTGCAATTATTTTTAAAATTCATAATGAGGCTTGAAAAATTTCGACACTTATTTCAATGAATGTCCGTATTTCGTAAAGACACACATTAACTTTTTTGGCAAAATACTAAAAAAATATAACTCTCATACATATATTATAGTATATAATATGACATTAAATAAAGCAAGCGCGCATATGGCGACGGATAATAAATATTCTTAAAGAAAGCATTTTACCAAATATGATAGCGTAGAACAGAAGAAACTTTTCCTTAATTAATTATACTTTAAACATAATATAAGTACCCGTGCTACTACTGTCTACATATATAGGTACATCTATACAGCGTGGCCTGGAGTATCTCTAATATTATAATATTTAGCTAGAAAATGTATATTAAAATATATAGAATAGAGTGAGATGATATTAAATAAATATGATATACTTTCAAGATTTTTCTTAATTAAAGTTTATTTTCGTACGGTGCTTTTTATTATGTTGGAGGGATAAAAATTTACGTGGTTTCCTTTAAAAACCATGTTTGTCAGTGTAAGTAAAGTAAGAAAAATGAACAAAAACTAACTAACTTTTCAACAAGAAAAGTTATACTACATTTGTTTATTGTACTATATCATTACCATCAGAGCCATAAGTATTAGAGGTAAGTAAAGAATAATGATACAGTCATACGTATATTTAAAACTTTAAGAATTTAAAAAAAAAAAAATATACAAAAAAAAATTACAAATTCTACTGTAAGTATTTAAACAAACTACAAAAAAAAAGAAAACTGTTGAAACTAAATATCAAGATAAAATATCGAGTCTTTAAAAGTATCTTTTTTGGAAAACAAAAAAATAATGAAATAAATAAATAATAATCAGAATATAGAATTTTTATATTTAACTTTTGAAACTACAAAAACATGTTTGTTCATACATTATTCAAGTTTAATGTTCACTTATGTGGATAAAATATATAATAATGCCATTTTAATTTTAAAAGAGGTCAAAGCTTGAACTTTTTTTTTAAATTCTATAGTGATCTAGTTTTTACTTACAGCTTATTTCTATACTATATCCCAACTAACATATGGTGATTTTTTAAGTGACAAATTTTAAATGTCACTAAAAATTGGTGACAAATAAGTTATTGGCACCAAAAAATTTCACTTTACGGTGACAACGTGACGTCAGAAGGTGGCATAAAGAGTGACTTTCACTTGCAAGTGAATATATCTTTATTGTTGACAGTTTTAGTGCCAGGAACGTTCCAATCACTATAAAAGTTAACTACAAAGTTCCAAAAAAAATATCACTTTATGGTGATGTTTATTGGTGACAAACACGTTATTGTTACTTATAAATGTCACTATGAAGTGATTTAAAATTATTATAGTGAAATGAACGTTATTGTCACTAAAATGTAGTGCCAATAACTTCATAGTAACATTCGCCATATTTTCTTGAATTTATCACCTTCCATGTTGTAATAATAATTTTTGAAGAAAAATATATATTTAGAAAATAATTATTTTCTAATATTTTTACACTAATGAAGACCAAAAAATAGTTTTAAATAACATTTTAATATATTTAAATTTTAATTATTATAAAAAAAATGTCGAAATTGATCGAAATAAGAAGTTCAAAATTAATTAATTAATTTGTAGCTTTTTAAAAATTAATTATTTTTGAAGCGCATTAATTTTTTTCGAAGCAGAACATTATATATTACAGTAAAATTTCAAGCGTTTAAAATTTTAGTGTCTGGAATTTGCTGTACTTCAATTCTAAAGTTCATTATTTTGCAATATTAACATCCATATTTACATACAATGTTTATATTAGTTGTTGCTAAAGAGTAGAAATGCTGATGTATAAATAATGGTGACTAGATATTATATTGTATAATATAATGTCACTAATTTGTTTCTTTAGTTGAAAAAAAAAATCAATGTTGTCATTTTATAGTGACACGGTGGTGATTGGAACGTTCCATGGTGGTAATTGGAACGTGATTGGCACTAAAACCGTCACTTGATAGTGACAAATTATAATGAATGTCACTACCATGTCACCATGATGTCACGTGCCAATCACTACAAATCATTCCCCAAAATAAGTGACAATCACGTCGCTGGCACGTGAATTGATAGTAAAAACCGATGTATCATTTCACTATATAGTGACTATTTTTAGTGACAATAACGTGATTGTCACTAAAAATTGTTAGTTGGGTAGCAAGAGAATTAGAAAATAAACAGTTTACTGACTTTCGGTTTCCAAGTGGGACTGGATCAATTGATTCCCTAGGCACTTTTATGTTTCCTTTCACGCGTACTGTTTACTAGCCCTAATATTAAATAATATCAGGGCAAACTGAAAAATTTATTGAGTAGAAATTTGTAGAGATATAAAACACTTAAGAGGGCTAAGTACCAAAAACCCTGTTGCCCTGTTAATTGTGTTTTAAAACCGACCCGCGGTACCCGATTTTCTTCCTATAAAACAACTTTTTTTAAATTATTTTTTATGCAAAATATTCTCTTTATTTATGTGTCTCGTATATGTAGGATGTACATTTTTGATTTTTTTTATTTACGCGAGATATAATTGAAATTAAAAAAAAAGTACATAAAAATTACACGAAAAAATAAATAAACCTCTATTGTGCGACATTGCCCAATTTACAGATTTTCTTTTGCCACTTATAAGCTATGTTGAAATAATTGAAATAATGTGAAATGACACAAGTTAGTGAAAAAATAAAAAAAATAATAAAACATTGGCAACATCGCACGCAAAAGCTTTTGCGGCTACATAGTACATAGCCCTCTGAATGGTAAGCTGATTTTAGCTGAATTTTATGTCAGAAGTCAAAAAGGGAATTTATATATGTATATATATAAAAAAAAAATCACAAAAATAGAAGTACAAAATATTATCATCTCTTTATTTATTACAGTACATATTTTTTTACTTTTTGATGTTGATAAAAATCATTAATCAAATTTTTTTTTTATGTCTATTTGCCAGAAATACACAAGGTCATATAGTCAGTAACCTAAGATATTCTTAGATCATAAAAAAAAAAATATTAACCAACCGGATAGAACCCATTTAATTAATTCTAATATTTTCTAACTAAGTACCCAAATCGTAATTTCTAACTGTAAAAAAAAACTATAGATTATATGCTTGTTATCATTCTATTTGACTCAAGTTTATGTAATGAACTCTCTGAAAAATATTTAACAAACCGAATTTATTAGTTTAGTTTCAATTTTTAAACTGACATACATTTGTTTGTTTGTTTTTTAGCTTTCAAAATATTACCCTTCGTTGATTTTTAAAAATATTCTCTGTTGATTTGCGGCTGTTATGTGTTTTCTTCATTCTTTAGTAGTAAAGCCTTTTTTTTTGAAAGAGAAGCGCGTATGAGCGCCTATCAGTTTTTCTTTAATTTGCAGACAATTTTAGTTTTATTTAGTGTTGTACTGAGCTTTTTGCTGCATTTCTTAAAACTATTGCCATTTGAGATCGATTAAAAATAATTCCAATCGGACTTAACTGGAAATTTTTAAAATAAATTTTGGACAAAAGGTAAAAATTGCAAAAACGCAAAATTTTTTGGGGCGAATTATGCCAATTAATATTTCTATTCATGGTTATGGTTCATTTCTTCAGCTTAGGAACACTTGCGCTTAAAGCTAAACGAGATTTAACTTGACTTTCACATATTTAAAAAACAATCCAAATCGGGTATTTAAATTCAGTTTAAAGTTAAACCAGAGTTCGATGTTTTGATATTTCGTTTGGTATGAAATTTTTATGTCTTTTTAAAATTCGACCAGAGAAAATTGAATCAAATATAATATTCTAATATTAAATATTAAATATTAGTTGTGTTCTTTTTACATATTTTTTCTGCTCTTGATAGCGATAGAATACAATTTGTACAATACTACTAAAGTTTTGTACACAAAACAAGTGTGTGTGAGTGTAGTTTGATCTACAGAAAGCATAAATTTCACTTAACAAGAGCAGAAAAAATATGTAAAAAGAACACAACTATTAAATACATAAGTATTATGATTTATAAACTGAACTTATAAAAACGATACAAATATTTTTGTTCGAACTAGGGTTTCCAGAGTAAGTTTTAGGGGTAAAACCAAAGATAATTTTTTCTTACTGTATGTAACACTTGATTACTAAACTAATATCCTGAAGTCGCTGACTTTTTTTTAGTTTTGAAAACCGTTAAGGTTCAAACTTCGAAAAAAATCATATTATTTTATATTTGCTTGTACACGCACATTTAAAATTATAGGTTCTAAAACTGTTGCTATTTAACATTAACAATAATAATATTAATAAAAAACTTTTTCAGATTTACGAATGTGTGCCTAAAAACATTCAATATGAATTTCATAAAGATGAAAACATTGTGCTTAACGCTGATTACATTATTGACAATAGAATGTCTACAGATTAATGGAGAACGTCCTATCGATATGGATGAAACGCTTAGTTTACTAGAAGATGCAGAAAAACATATGTTGATTGAAAAGAAACAGGACCTAATTCTATTACTAGGGAATACAGGTGAGTGAAATATTTCTATATGATCAGAATTTCCATTCTAAGCGCATATTTTCAAATCTATGGTTAAAATGGTGTTTACCTCACCTTATTTGTCCATAACTGAATAAGTGTAAAAATGTATCAATAGAAAGCATAAGTACCCAGCAAACAAATAAAAATTGTAAATTTAAAAACTAATTTATAGTCGATTTATAAATGATTTCTTGGCAAATTTCTAAGACTTCAATTTGTAAATGAATAAAAAGTTTTGCCAACGTCTTCGATATTTTTCCGAAAAAAGTGTGCACCGTAGATTAAAAAAACACATCAGTGCGCGCACTTTTCATACACAGCTAGATCTAAATGATTCAATAATAGTAAAAAAAAGTCGTGAATTTTATGTAATTGATTTTTTTTAATATCATCTCTGGTTGGGCGCATAAAAGACTTTTTGATCATTTAATAACTACTAAATATTTATATTATTTGATTTATTTTATGTAAATAAATATATAAATAATAATTTCAGGTTCTGGGAAAACTACAATGGCATTGTATGTGGCAGGTGAGCTTAATAACCTGAAGTCGGTTGAAACAGCAGAGGGTTCCGGAAAATATCTCATTAACGATATTTCGGAGGATAGAATTGGTAATTCTACAACTGTATCAAAAACTTTATACCCTGAAATGTTTTTGGATAAAAGTGGCCTAAGGTGGTATGACTGTCCTGGATTTAGTGACACACGTAACGCATCCATAGAAATTGCAACTACTTTCTTTACAAAACTAATTTTTGATAGCTCAGAATCAGTTAAATTAGTATTCGTAGTGAATCATCAATCAGTTAAACAAGGAAGTAATCGCAATGATTTTAATACATTAGTACGACACTCTGTAAAATTATTAAAAAATCTTGAACCTTATAAAAAAAGCATATCGTTATTATGCACCAAGGTGGATGAACGACAAAAAGTTGGTGGAAAATGGGTCACCACTCCAAATGATGTTGTTATTAATACAGTTGGAACATATTTACAATCGTATAAAAATGATTTAGTTAACACTGAAAACCCTGATCCGCTCACAAAGAAATCTATAGAGTTCGCGGATGTACTTTTAACAAAATCAAAAGATGGAAAATACGAAAGAATTGGTTTGTTTAGACAACCTGAAGATCCCGGTCTGCTTAGTGATATACCAGAAATGGTAGCTGGACAAGAATTAATTCGAAATGTTATTTTGAATAACACACAATACGCACCAACGAATGAAAGCGATTTTGGTTACTCTTTGTCAGAAAAATCACAAATAAGTATAATTGAAATAAGTAAGGAAATAAGTAAAAATATATCATCAACTGTGAAAAGAATTGGAAAACAGATTCAGGAATACTATGAGCAAACAGAGATAAACACCGATAACATAAATGAACTGAAGAAACAATTTGTTAAGGCTGACAATGTTCTATCGATTTTAAAGTTAGACGTAGATACACTTACAGCAAAAAGACTAATATCTAAATTCAACAATATAAGCGTTGAATTAGAAATCTTTATCACCTACCATGATATCCAGAACTTAGCCACACAACAAAAATACTTAGAATTTTTAGCTATTGTTAGTGCTAAAAATATAAGTGTATCACCGAACGATTGGATTGCCGAATTTGAAAGCTGTTTTGATTATATCAGTAATGGAAAAGATTGGTACATATTTGTGGATAATTTATTTAATGAATTTTCTTCTTATGACATACAATCTGACTTGTCGTTGTACAACGTTGCAAATATTGACGACTGGGGACTACGTGGAAAGAAACAAGGAATAGTCATAAATCATAATAATATATGGAATTTCTTGGCCAAACAAAAAGGTTACGATTCTATTAAAAACTTAATAATAGATGATAATAAATTGGATACCATAAAAGTTATCTTGGATATTACGATTAAACATACCATAGAAAAAAAATGCAATGGAAAAAAATTAACAATCAAGGGACAATTTGTCATGACTAGTGACATCAATGTTACAGACTGTCCGAATTTAAAGACGTTATATGTTTTTGCATTAAATACAATTTTTATTAATAATGATGTTTCGTTGACTGCAGAGGATTTAGAAGTTTCATTCATAGCTCCCAAATGGGAAGTTAGAAGTAAAAGAAATATTGTTCTAAATAGTCCTGTATCAAAAGAAAAAGCAAAAAAAGCTAGAAATGGATCATTAGATTCACGGAGAGGAGAGGATGGTGCTCCAGGTGGGCCGGGTCACAATGGTGGTAATTTTGGTGGAATAGCAAGCGATTATATAAGCGGTGATAAATTAAAAATAACATCGATTGGAGGTAAAGGGGGCCAGGGTCAAGAAGCAGGCGATGGCGCGAAAGGAGATGATCCAAGAATGCCATTGCTTGGTCCGCACTACGATTATGAAGGCAATTCCTTGTTAGAAAATATGCGTTACAGAAAGTATACAGATCTACGTACTGACAAAGATATTGAAAATTTTCGAAATGATAAAAATCATGATTGGTTTTATTATATATACGGATTATGTTCTGGAGAAGGCGGAGCTGGTGGTATTGGTGGAAATGGTGGAAGGTCAGGAAATGTGAAAATATTTCAAGTCGATGCCCCGTCGAATATTAATGTTGATTTAAAAGAAGGTGAAAAAGGTCCAGTAGGAGATAGTGGAGACGTGCCGACACATCCAAAAAAATTCAAAATAAAGTACAGTGTTAAGAGTGGATATACCGGATATTTTGCAAAGGATTCAGAGTTAACGGATGAGCTTTGCGATCTTATTAAAAAGCGTAATGACGCTAAGGCCATAAAGGAATTTCCAAAACCTAAAGAACCTCAACCAACGAAAAATATATCGATAGCTGATCCGATTGTAGAATATAAATCATTTGTTCGTGTACATTTAATGAATACGCTTCAACGAGATGATTTATTGAAGTTTGTTAAACGTATTGATAACAGTTCAGAAATTCTAAAATATTACGACGTCCATGATTTAATTTTAGAATTAAGAGGACTGGAGTCACAATTCTTTGACTTGTACACACAGGTAAGTTTTACGTCATTCTATGATGCACTACATTTCAGAATATTGGAGTATGCCAACAGTACTCAAAGTAAAGCCACTAATATTGAATACAAAAAAGCTTTAAATTATGTTTACTCAGCCACATTTAGTAAATTATGCAGTTTAAGAGTAAATGCACAGTCTAATCTTATTATTGACATCAAAACGTATTTTGATTTAATAGTTGACTATATTCAAAAATTAGACAAGCTAGGTAAAGAAGTGGTAATAAATAAAAATAAAGCTGAATATAAACAAGCCATTGATGCTAAAATCGATGAAGCTCATAAATTAATAGAAACGGAAATAAATCCAGAATTTGAAAAAATTTATGGCCAGATCGATGATCAAATAGATTTGCTTATAGACGAAACGGTAAAAATGCAGCAAACTACTGCCAAGGAAATTGAAGAGTATAAAGAAAAACAAAAGAAATTACAAAAAAATTTGCAAATACGAGCGGTTCTAGGCGCTTTTAAAGCAATTGGAGTTGCCGTAAGCTTTTTAGGACCTATTGGGACAGCGGTTGGAGCAGGTATTACTGCTGGTAAGTACGTTATTTTCTTTTTTGTTTCATAATTGGGGTAATATTTTAATATGTTGGCAACCAACTAGCACACTTCGCTGTCATGACGACCTTTTCATGTCAATTTTTTGCATTTTGCGGAACGGATTTTCATCAAGTTATGATTTTTGAAATTAGTTATTTTCTACTCATACAATGTGATATACAATATACATACATACTGACCGAAATAATTATAATGGCATATTTTTTGATATATTTAAATGAAACATATATACTTATATAGTACAAATACTATTGTGGTAATTTGTTTGATAGAGAAAATGATTGATCTAAATTCATGTCTTCTTATAAGTGAAATATATCTAACGTACGTCGTTTATTTTTTAATATTATTATCATAATACTATATTTTATGTATTTTGATTCTTAAACACATTAGCATTACTAATTTTCTACAAATAATGAGAAAAAAAACCACAGTATTTGTTATAAATATTTAATTTACAAAATGAAATGAATTTACTTTTTGGAATACGAATTATCGCAATACTAATTTTCAATGTTTGCAAACTTTTGTAAACGTCTAAAATACAATTTTTAAAAAAATACCAAATGAATTCAATTATTTTATTTCATTAAAACCGATCATATCACAAACAAGTAATGCTTTTTCTCGATTTACTTCAATTTAATTCAAAGAATCTTAATTTAATACTTAGAAATAATCCAGCAAATAACATTTCTTAATTCGTATGCTAAAATTAAAATAGAATACCATTTCCTTTTTATTTTCGCTTTTACTTTTTCTTTTATTTTTTAAATTTATTTTGTTATTTCGTAAGTTTTTATATCACCTTTTTTCATTTTTTTTTTTTAAACTGGTCGAGATTCGGATCTTCAATCTTCGAGTCGTTACATCAATTACAGAAATATTAAATTATTTATCACGAGTAAGGTTTAACGTATTAAGCATTACTATAGAGCGCGAAATATTTGATTATTTTGAATATACACATTTTTTTAATAATTTGAATTAAGTTCAGTCTTTTGAAAGATTATTTTTTTCTATTTTCCAGCCACTACAATAGGCGAAGGTTTTGTTGTTGATCCTGATATAAAACCACCACAATGGACTGTACCACCAGGTATTAAAAATACTTTAAGCAAGATTGAAGATGGAGTAAAATCACATAGAGAGAAAAAAGTTAAAGCGATTGAAAAGGAAATAGCTAAAATACAGAAAGAATTAGATAAAGATGAGGAAGTTAAAACCATTCTTGCAGAAACAAAGGTTGAAATTGATAAGATTAGAGAAGAATATAAGAAAGAAACTTCTGCTGAGAATCCAGATTCAACGAAAATAGCAGCCTTAGAAGGAAAACTAAATGATAAGCTAAAACAACAACAAAAAGAATTAAAAGCGGAAGCAGCTAAACCAAGCAAAGCCACTGATAGAGCAATCAAGGTACTTAAGGGAGCAACTGCTGCATTAGATGTGATTAGCGTCGGCGTTGATATTTATAATCGAATTCAAGCCGATCAGGCTAAAATAGATCAAGTAGGTGCATTAATAAGTGAATCAGAAGATAAGCTAAAAGCATTACAACAATATGAAGATAGCATACATGAAGAACTAATTCCAATGTTAACGGGAATGCGCGACGATCTTGAGATTGCTGAGAAAAATTTAGAAGGGAAATCTCAAGCTACCTTAGATGTTGCTAAATGGAAAATTCAAAGTACTCTACGAGAATTAAGGGTTGAAATAGCCAAGTTTACTAAAGGATTTAAAGTTGAAGAAACTTTGGTCCAATGTGTGGATAAGTTAGATTTTGCTTTAAGTACAATAATTAATATTTATGACCGTATACAAATGTATCAAGATCAACATCAACTTGCAGTTTATATCGCAAACATAGAATCAAGTTATATCAGCGGTATTAATATAAATGATCCAGTTCTTTCCGAAGAGGTCTTAAACTTGGAAGTCATAATTCAAAAAAATGTCATACTACAATTATATAATAACGCTGTGAATGGATTTAAACAAAATGTTTTTCCATTTGCCAGAAATTATATTGATGCATATTCTTTACCAGACGATTTGTCGTTGGACAAAAATAATAATACGGACTATTTAATAAACGCAGCTGTTGAAAAAATCAGTGTGTTAAAAAATAAAATGTTAGAATATAACAAAGCAACAGTTAATCATGATGACAAAATTATTCAAACAGGATACTTCGATAGTGTGCATCATTACTTAGAACCATTTTATGTTTGGAAAAATAAAGAATTCAATCGAACGATCGATGATTTATTATCAGGAAAAAAAGTTACATTTAGAGCTGATGTTGCGAAAGGAGTTGATAAAAATTCAATTAAATTCAAAACGATTGGTATTAATTTTAAATCTAAAAATGAATCAATCAATACTCAGTTGCAGAAAGAATTATTACATTTTGGTGTTATAATGACACATATGGGTACTTCGCACTATAAATGTGATAATAGCTTTTATATAATAAGCAGTCCTAACATATCAATAGAATATAGTTTTGAAATGGAAGGAGATAAACCTGCCTCAACCAATCAAGTATATGATAAAATTAAAGATGGTGATATATTACTTAGTCCATACACATTATGGAATATTGAAATTATCAAAGGATCACATGGAAATTTCGCTAATCTGAACACTTATAAAAGTTTGGTTGACATAGAATTGGTTGGACGTGGACAATATGTCTCGAATAATGTTGAAGTGTGTCATAATAATTTGGAAGGCTTTTACAAAATTGACAATACAATAATATTGCAAAATGATATTGTTGATGACAATGCGTTGTATGAAGCAGAAAATTACGATTTGAATGATTTACATAATCTACTTTAATATTCATTTACTTCGTAAACTAGGTACCCTGGTACTATCTTTTTCTTTATATAATGATGAACATATGTATCTGGTAGTAGGTACCTCGTTTAACCAAAGTGAATTATTTTACTATATAATTCTTCAGAATTGTTCATAAATGTATTAGTTTTTCTTTACAAAATTTTATCATGTATAACATATCACACAAAAAAAGTAGTATGCACATAGTTGCAGCAGCTATATTTCATATCATCTATATATTTTTTTTTTGTATGAGAAAATGTAATATCTGCAGCAGCTATTAAATTTTCTTATATATATATATAATATATATACAGCTGATATTAATCAAATATAGCTGCTGCTGCTATTTTGTTTTTTGCGAGTATCGATCAATCAATCAATCAATCAATCAAACATATAAAAAGTTTCGCAAATTTTACATAATATTAATTACCATTTTCTTTATTATATTCTTTAGAAATTTCACTATACTATACAAATACATGTATAACAACATGTACAATAACTACAAGGTAAAGTCGTTAGAAAACGTATTTTGAGTTAAACTTGCGCATGACGTCACAGCTCAGCAAAATGCAATGAATTTGCATGAAAAACTATCTTCTTTTGAGTTTCATTAAAGAAAATAAATATTTCCATTTGCGTCTATGTTTTGAACAATTTATGCGTTGAGCTTTTATCAATTCTGTATAAAAAAAATATTCTTTTATTCAAGTTTAAATTTTTTAATAAATTTTTAAATATTTGATATCACTCATTTTGGTGCATTTTGTTTGCGTGTATTATTTTTATTTACATGTATTTGTGCGAATTCTCTGTAAAATTTATTTGCAACGACACAACTCAGCTTGAAATTGCGCATGCGCTGCGTACGACCTTACCTTGTAGTTATTGTACCATGTGTATAACGTATCTTGAGTATAGCATTAATAAAAGTGTAGTCATTTTACAAAACAGAAATATCTAAATTAAAACAAAACTAAAAAATTGTAATAAGAAATCTTTAAAGATCTATAAAGATCTTTGAAGATTTCGTTAAGGTCCGTACTGTTCGTTAAAGGTCGATATCGAATGGTTGATCGGGTATTATTTCACGCTAATACAGTAATACCTATTAGACACAATACATAATTTTACGCTCATATTAACTTACACATATAAAAAAAAGTGGTAAAATCATTTCCAAGGTGCAAGGAAGAAAGACATAACAAAACATCGGTAAAATCGCCCACTTTCAAGCAATTATGTACGAAATTATGTATCGTGTGTAATAGGAATAATTTATGACAATTCTTGAAATTAAAAAAAAAAACTAGTATATAGTACAGTTTAAATTTGAAAAGTAATTTCAGTAATAAAAATGCAATGTAAGAAAAACTTGTGATGTGTATTATTATTTATCCCGATAACTTTTTTAAATTTCAAAATAATTTTGAAAAACATAATCTTCGTATAATCTTCGCATTAGTTCGTATATTAAATAATTTATGCATTTCTCAAAAATATCAACCCTATTTAAAATATTAATTTTGAAAAATAATAAAATCTCTAAATTTTGAGGTCCACTGGATCCAGCTGCACCCCTGCGATTTTAACTTTTTGATTAGGTCAGGGGGAAAAGAAATTTTCCAAAATATTTTTGAATTTGAATGACTTTTGACTGACTCGTAGAGCAGTTGAAGTTTGTATTGAAAAAAGCAAAAAAAAAGGGTAAGTTTCTTTTTTCACGCAATGCAATATTTTGAGTATCCAGGCTGTTGAAATCTCGAATGTCTGTGTTTTCTGCTCACCCTAAAATTATATTGTAAATTGAATGAACAAATAAATAAATAAAAAAGAGAAGTATAAATAATATATAGAATTTAATTATGTACTTATCATGTTTTGATAACTGGATTTGTTCAAAAATTGAGCTTCATTTGGTACTTTAGTTAATTTCATAACAACCATGCCTCAGATAATGGTTAACTTTATTATTAATAGCTCAATAGATAAATGTATTCAAAAGTTCCGAGTAATCAGCTTATTATATAATTACAATATTTTTATCTACAAAAAATGAATACTTTAAATAGAATTGATAACGATAATGGGTATCGAGTATAGTTGTTACAAATTGAAAAAAATGAAAATGTGTTAATTAATTCATTGCTGTGTAAATAAATTATCAAAGTAAATTGAATTTCTGTTTCTACAATCATCTTAGTACATTCTCTTTGCTCGGAGAAAGAGCACAACAGATATAAAAATTCAAATTTTTGTTGATTAAATTGTTTTAAATGTTATAAATAACAATATAAAACACAAAATGGTTATTGTAGAAGAAACATATTCAAATGATATTCTTCAGCTTCTACCCGATGACAAATTATTGGAATATGCTGAAGTTTGTAAAAAATATTTTCCAATGGGAATACGTGGTCATCATTTCTTGTTAATGCAAAATCGTTGGAAACATTTCTTAAAATTACCGGAGAATCAACAATTGGAACAAAAAATCTCCCCAAGATGTAAACATTACATTTATGTGCATAAAAATGGTGACATTAATAATTGTACTTACATAGCGCTAACCGAAGATGCAATTGATGCAGATGTTTGTGTTCAATTTTTATTTTTATTATAACCAATTTGTTTAAATTTTTTTTAAAAAAAATTGTTATTTATAGGACTATTCTATTTTTGCATTTACTCTTCAAGAAAATAGTTATGAATTAGACGAATGTTTCCGACAATCAAAGAGAATTAAATGGAATATGGGACCATTAATAGTGTCATTGCATTCAAATGATTGGAATGTTTTAAATAAATTTTTAGATGAAAAAAACATTGTTGTAGATGATGTTAATGAATGGCCAAAGACTAACTATTGCTTGTATTTACCCAAAGAGAATGCACAGATCATTGAATATACGTGAGATGATCCATTTATATTACCTATAATGTGTATAATTGTAAAACCTTATATGATTCATCCTTTTTCAGAATTCCAGATGATGTTTACACAGCACCGCTAACAGAAAATAGTGCGGAATTAATTAATGATGAATGGCCACATAAATCGATTCGTTCATACGAATTCATAAAGGATATGATTTCATTGAATGGAGGTGTTGGTGTGTTTGATAAAAATACAGATGAATTATTGTCTTGGGTATTGACAAATGATAATTTAGTACCGGGGTATATTGAAATCTTACAGAATTTAAAAATTTATTCTTCCTGATTAAATTTTTTTATTTTTTTAAATTAGATTTTTGCAGACTTTAGAATCCGCAAAAGGAAGAGGCCTTGGAAAATTAACAATGAAAATATATTGTAAACAATTTGTTGAAAAAGAAAATCTTGACGTAGTAGTATTCGTTAGAATAAACAATCCCATTTCATTAAACCTATTTCGCGGCTTAGGATTTAAGGATTACAGAACGTGCTGTTGGGCAAAACTTAAGAATTTTTAATTTAGCTTTAGTTATAATAAATTTGTAAATAACTGTGTAATGTTGCTTATATAAATTCATTTTAAATCAAATTAAAAAAAATGTATATAATTAAGCATACGAAGCTTTAAAACCATGAAAAACTACTATTTTGCCCAAATCTTTAGATTTTATATAATTCCAAAACAATTTTCCTTTTTTAATGTATTATGTATTGACTGTATGTCCTGAAAATAACTTCGTATTATGCTATAATTCAACATTTCTATACTACACTATGCATATTTATATTTAATTTAATATCATTAACCAATAGTTTATTAATTTAGTAACTCAGTTTATTAACCAATAGTTTATTGAAATGTCAAGACTAATGCCTCAAGCACAATGGTCGCGTTGTAATGCTACGCGACAGGTTGCAGTTAAAATATCAGCCAAATATGATATCCTCCATTTATTTTTGAAGACGTATAACTTTTCTATGTACATTTTTACACCCTCACTGAGTTCCCAGAATAAAACGTTCAGTGTAAAAAATTGAAAAACAATTAGTTAATACTATATTTATTTTGAGGATGATCAAAGGAAAGGAGGTTGGCTGTTATTTTAACAGCAATTTTCGTGAGAGCTGCAACACGCGTCCATTAAGCTTGAGCCATAAGGGAAAAAATGTGAAGTGCCACAAAATACATACAATTCACCATATTACATCAGACATCCCGAAGATGAAATAAATTTAAAATGGATGGCTGCGCGGAAAAATTCTTATTTATTTTCCGGGATGAAAATTTGCCCCATATATCCTCAAACTACCCTTCAACTCCCTTCAAAAAAAAAAAATAAAAATATTATTATATTATTTTTTATTATGAAAATGATATTTAATTAATTGCTAACCAGCTTATTTTCCAAAAAAAAACTTGCAATGCAATAGAACCAAATTGATTGAAATCGGAGTTGCCCAATGTGACTTTTGATCGGTTTTATATGGAATGGCTGTCTACACAAAATTTAAATTGTAATAGAGTTTATTACGATAAGGTTATCAAGAAAAATGCAATCTAAAACGAGATAATTAAATATTTCGCAACATAAATAAATTAAAAAATTTCAATAGTCACTTTTGTCTAAAGCTAAAAAATTTTAACGATTTTTGTGCGAAGAAAAGCTCCTTTTTTTATTTCACTAAATTGTACTTTAAATTTTAACTTAACTAAGTATTGCATTTATTTATTTTTAGTAAGCAGTAATAATGGTTGCAAAAGAAATATTTTCAAATGATATTCTTCAACCATTATCCGACGATAAAATTTTGGAATATGTTGAGATTTGTAAAAACCATTTACCATTGGCAATGCGTGCTCACCATTTCTTGATAATGCAAAATCATTGGAAATTTTTTTTCAAACTACCGGAAAATCAAGAAGTTCAGCAAAAAATTTCACCAAAATGCAAATATAACATTTATGTGCATAAAAATGGTGAAAATAATAATTGCACGTTTATTGCGATTACCGAGGAAGCAATTGATACAGATGTTTGTGTTGAAATAATGTTTAATTAATTTAAAATTTGTTAATTTGTTAAAAGTCTTAAAAGTGTTTAATTAATAATCGTTATTTATAGGATTATTGCATTTTTGCATTTACCCTTCAAGATAGTATTCACGAATTACAGCAATGCTTTCGCCAATCAAAAAGAATTAAATGGAATATGGGACCTCTAATTATTTCACTACATACAGAACATTTGGATGTTTTAAATAAATTTTTGGAAGAGAAGCACATAGTTGAAAATAATGAGATTGTGTGGCCTAGACACAACTACTGTTTATGGTTACCGAAAGACATTGCACGGAATCTTGAATACACGTGAGTTGATTTAATTATGTGTTTAGTATTTAATGAATATTAAAAACAAAAAAATTGGTAAACATTAAAAAATGTACTTTCAATATCACCAAATTTTTTAGTATACCTGACAATATCTATGTAGCATCGTTGACAGAAAATCATTCGGAGTTAATTAATTCGAAATGGCAGCGTAAATCATTTCGTTCAAACGAATACATCAAATCACTAATTGTATTGAACAACGGTGTTGGTCTGTTTGATAAAGATAATGACGAATTATTGTCATGGGTGTTAACTAATGAGAATTTAGCGCCCGGGTAAATACAAACTGAACTATATAGATATTTTTTTTAATTTTTTTTTCTAATGATTGCTTTTAATAGGTTTTTACATACTGTGGAAACCGCTCAAGGAAGAGGTCTTGGAAAATTACTCATGAAAATATATTGTAAACAATTTGCCGAAAAGGAAAATCAAGATTTATTAGTATTTGTTAGAATGAATAATCCAATTTCGCTAAGATTATTTCGTGGTTTAGGATTTCAGGAATACAAAACTTGTGGCTGGTTGAATCTGAAGAGTTTTAATTAAAATTTAATTAACTATAATACATCTGCATTATAAAATAAGTAACTCAAAGAAATATAAATTGATTATTTTGTTATTATGTTAAATCAGATGATGTAATTCCAGACTTCGGCAAAATACTGCATTAAAGTTATTTGAAATACAAAATACAAAATACTTTCGGAATAGTATTTTATTCG
>JAABKK020011072.1:7710-22834 GCA_011634745.2 Catotricha subobsoleta
AATTGAGTATTTTCAAATGTATTGCTTGTATTGAATTTCAAAATAGGGCTTCTATAAGCAATGGTGCAGTGGAAATTTAAGAAGCTATAACTTCTGAAGGAAGTCATAAATCAAAAAACAAAGAGCACTTCTAGCATTTCTGTACACCACCATCTCACTGATAAATAAATTTTTCATGTGAATTTGGCTTTTTGAAAATTTTAGCGTTATCAAATACATGAAAAATCGTTTCCACGAATCGCGAAACGTTCTAGTGAGAATCCATGGTATAAGTTTTAAAACCATAGTTTTTTTTTGGGAATGTTATCAAAATAAAAATAAACGTTTACTCACCGGAGTTTGGCTATGATGAGTATGAGTAGCAACTTGTTGGCTAGGCGGTACTGGTAATGCACTATATCCGGGTCCACGTTCACTACCAGATCGTCTTGGATGACCCATTGGATAATTTGGTGCATAATGTGATGGAACCTAATTGTTTTTAAAACGTTCATGTAAATAATAGAATTTTAGTATTCACGGGCACAATAAAATATTCGAAAAAAAAGAAGAAAAAAACGAACCTGTGGTGGTATGACAACTGGTGGTGTACGATATTCTCGAGAGCTTTTACCTAAAGTTCCAGTATTACCAGCAGATTTGCCTAATGTACCTGTATTGCCACGTGACAATTGAGGTGGTGTTGGAGGTTTTGTAGTCGGTGGTGGGCCTACCATTGTGACAATAGCAGCTGCTGAAGCGGCGGCCGATGCATTTATTGATTGAATAGAACCCTTTTATTGAAACATTTCAATTTTTAGTAAAACAATAAGAAAACAACAAGCAAATGGTTTTTCGATAATTTCATTTCAAATTTAATTCACTCACTTGACTTGATCCTCGATTTTGCTTTTTAACTGATTGAATACCATGGCCAATATCATCTAAAATTGAATAATCAATAGGCTTTCGAACATATTTTATAGGTTTTTCCGGATTTAGTGGTGCAACAATCTTATATTGCCGCGAACTCACTTTATTTGCTGTTAAAACACCAATTTCCCTATAGAAACAAATTATTATTATTGAAATCTGTGTAATGAATAAATTTAGGAAACTATATATACATGAATATTGAATATCTTAAATTACCGTCTAGCAACTTTTTCTTTATGAATTGAAACTGTTTGCGCAATATGATTCATTTGTGATTCCATTTCACCTAATTGTTGCGCTTGTAAATCCAACAATTGTAAATAATTATATGCTAATGTATTTATTTGGTACGCAACACTAGCCAATGATTGAGTTGTATAGTTTTTTGTTTCTTCAAGAGCAGCTTTTTTATTTTCCGATCTACAATTAAATTTGAATTTATGTTTTAGATGTAATTTCATTTAAAATATTAAAAGTATAGATAGCAATAACGGATTTTAAAATAAAATAAAAGAAAATTACCTATAATATGTGTCTTCACAATATTCAGCGACACGCTCCAAATTTGTGTAACTGTCTTGAAGACTTTGACGCCCATCTGGGATTTCTGTACGAATTAATGATGCCAGTTCGTCCATTATGTTTTCACTTCCCATAGCACTTTGACGATCCTGATATGATGAATCTTTGAAAAATAAAATAAAATAAATTTCAAGAGTCTAATACACAAATGTTTCGATATGAAAATAAAATAGATTTACGCAAACCAAATAACAAGAGAGAAAAAAAATTCTCGTTAAAAAAGTCGTACATAATTCAATATACTTGTCCACTCCAAATGAATTTATTTATTTTTATGTTTTTATGTTTTTAAGTATATATCGCAACCGGAAAAAAGAAACCATAAATTAAGGTATGTTAGTGAGTTTTTTTTAAACAAGTTATATATTCCCCCCATTTTTGGATTACTCATCTCATATCATTCTGATTTCTGTTGCATATCCACTGCACACGCGACGCAATCAACCAATATTGATGCACCTTCTTTTTCTTTTTTTCATTTTTTTCTTTTCGTGTTTTTCTTTTTGTGCAGGCAGGTTCGACTGAATTTGAGTTAAGTAATAGGTAATATTAAATATATACATGCGTATTGTATATAAGTAGATACCTATTGAATATTTATCGGAATGGGTGGAGGTATGCATATCAATGTTTTTTTTATGGTTGTTTTTATAGAAGATTAATTGAAAAACTATGACATTTTTTTTATTAATATCGATTCACATACCTGTGTTATATGAATATCTATTCATATTTCAATAAAAATTTACACTTTATACGATTTAAATAACTAAAAAACGCAATTATTTTCTATGACAATAAAATTGCCAGACGTCAGCCATCTTTCCGCATAGTAAGTTTAATGTTTAGAATAGTATTTATCACGTTTATACGGATCAATTCTTTTTTTCGAAAATGTAATTGTTTACACAAATCACAAAAAATTAAATTAAATTTCAACAAAAAACTTCGTTAAATTAATTACAAGTAAAAAAAAACTGAGTTTCACAGGATATTTTTAACGTTCAAACTAATATATAAAGTATATGGTAAATATGAGAAAAAATAAACTAATAATAAATAGAGCATGGTATTGATTTTAAATATTAATCGAAAGTGATCTTATACGACAGTTTAGGCCACTTCCCGGGGACAGCTGCCCTCCAGCAGTTACATAAGAAAAAACGAGAAAGTTGTATACGAAATCATGCACCTATCCCGTTCTTTCTTATACAACTGCTGGAGGGCAGCTGTCATCGGGAAATTAATTGCCTAATTCGCATTGCATGATATTCGCGATGATGCGCAGTCAGATTAATTTTATTTCAATCGTGCTTCCTTTGGTCACTAATATGCTGCTAATCATATCGTCCGTATCGTCCGAAAAAGTTATTTATCTTTGTATTCCCTCTTTCTCTCACAGATGAAACCAACTAAATATAGACGTAGAAAATACTCATTATGTAAGAAGGATCCATTTGGATATGTCGTAGAATAGTTAAGATATCCTTTTTTGTCTTTTTTTTTGAATTCCCATATTAAGACATCTTTTTTTTTAACTATTTTAATAAGTACCCATATTCTGTAAAGCAGTGCACACACTACCAAATATATAGAACGATTCTGTAAGTTAGTTCATGGTTTGGCTACCTTTTGGGTTTCAATACATTTTGCATAGCGCTGCAAGCTTTCTATTTCATAAAGCAGGAGTGGCGCCACTACAAATTTATATGCAAGACAACGGCTTCTCCGTGAAACATTAAATGTCAAGGAATCATTCTATATGCTAAGTTTCGTACATGCTGAATGAATTCTCTCAATGAACAGCAGCTTTAGTTTGAATGAGAGGTCTTACATAGACCATGTTTAATTTATATTTATTTTTTCAACAAAAATACTACAGTTACTCCACTGTCTACGTGGAAAAATGAAAATTTTTGACATTTTACATGGTCTATATTAGCAAAATATATTTTAAATGGACGGAATAAAACGTTCACATTGAAGCTAATTATCCAATAAAAATTAGTATGATGTTGAGCTATGTTTATACAAAAGTTAAATAAGAAAAAATACCACTTGACATGTCAACGCAACACTCAACACCATGCCACTATTTTATTGACTATATTAGAAATATCTAATTAAACGTACTCATCTAATAAAAAAAAATCTATTAGACGCAGTCTGTCAAGTTGCGAAAAATTTTCGCCTAAAATAATACTACGTTCTTAAAAAAATATTAAATTTGTTTTGTTTATTAATAAATAATTCAATTATAAATTATACACCTTACAAAAAAGAAAATAAAGTCAATTAATTAAACAAAGAAAATGGTGAAAAATATTTTGGAAGCATTAATAAATGTATCCGAAAAGGCAGCCAATATTGCCCGTGTGTGTAGACAAAACGAACACCTCTTTGCTCTATTGATACAAGAAAAATCAATTGACGAATCAAATCCCCGTTTCGTTAAAGATTTTAAAACATTAGCTGATGTTTTGATTCAAGCAACGATTCGACATGAAATTGGAAATTTGGTGAGTGTATTTTCGAAAAATTATTTTAATTTAAGTGGCCAATTGTTGTTAATGTATTATGTAATAAATGTGTTGTGTGTTAACCCCCACACCATAGTATCCCCTTGTCCGAGATAACATTCAAGGTGAAGAAAGTTCATCATTTACCAATGGATTAGGAGAAACGGTTGTTTTGGAAGTTTTTGATGATCCATCAACTACTGCTGAGTGTTTGCTAAAAGTATTGAATGGTGATAGTGTTGCGGCCGATATTTTAGCTGAAGAAGTTCATAAAAATGTGATAAGTTCTGGTGCTGATTTGGAAAATTTACCAGATTTGGTAAATTGTTTACATTACAAATAATGAATAGTTTTTAGATAAAGTATTATATTTAAAACGATATAAAAAAAAAAAAACAAAACAAAACAAAAAATCATAATAATAATAACAAGTTAATTTGCAACAATATCAGAATTAATTGTTTGAAAATAGGTAAACATTTCTTTTAATTTTCACAGCCGGAAAATTTGGATTTATCGGCTGTTGGAATTTGGATTGACCCAATTGGTTTGGTTTCAAACATTATAATTTGAATTTTTTCCATTTTTAAAATAAATCTTTCTTGTTTTCTTCCATTTATGTTCTTTTTATTTAAGACGCTACCGATGAATATGTAAAAGGTATCACCAGAACCAATTATCCAAATATACCAGCATCTGGCTTGGGTTGTGTTACAGTATTAATTGGATTGTATGATAAAGGTAATGGTAAACCGTTGGCCGGAATTATAAATCAACCATTTCATGAACAAACGGAGACAGGGTAAATTTTATTACATATTATTTTTAATTCGTGTTTTGCGCAGATAATAATTAATAATCCATTTATGTTCAATCTTGTCAGGTATCAAAGCAAAATTATATGGGGCGTTAATATGGACGAATTAAAAGTCACAAATCTTCCAGTAAATAATCCAAAAACTACCAAATTAGCGGTTGTGTCATCATCTGAAGATGAAAAATATATTAAAGCTCTTAAAGATTTGGGTTATACGATTGTATTTTCAGCTGGTGCTGGACACAAGATACTTAAAGTTATTACTGGTGATGCTGATTTATATTTGCTCAGCAAAAATACAACATTTAAATGGGACACCTGTGGACCACATGCCATATTAAATGCAATCGAAGGTGGTTTATTTAAAATAGAAGAGATCATTGAATCAGGAAATGTAGTTGAGGTTGATTATAGTGACGAAAGACCTCATACTAATGATGGCGGTTTATTGGCATTGCGTCGAGATGAAAAACACATTTTACAGGATTTATACAATAAAAAGTAATTGGATTAAAAGAAGAAAAAAAAAAAAAACTAAATTTAGATTTGTGTATTCACACATCATACACGGAAACACCCATACACAGACAGACACACATGACACAATATATTCTATAGATATAAATGCTATACCTATTTAGGGTACTTATGTTATATTTATAGTTGGATTAATGTTTAAAATAAATGTAAAATGAGTAGTTGTAGCAAAAAAAAAAAAAAAACAGGAATAATAAAAAAAAAATAATAAATAAAATAATAATAATAATAATAATAATAATAATAATAATAAAAAGTTATATCTCACATATCGTGGTGTACTAACAAAAATAATAACGACATGATTTACTCTTTAGTAATAAATATGATGTTTTACTTAAATGTGACATAAAACATAATACTTACCTATTATCGGAAATTCAATGAAGCTAATAAAAAAAAACAAAAAAAACTTACCTTGAAAAAAAATGCAATGCAAATATGGGTAGTACTTAAATATATAAGGAAAAATATGTATTAGGTATAGATTTACTGAAACCAAAATACCAAAGAAAATGGCTGATAAAGTCATATGAAAAATAAAAAAAAAAAATACATAAAAAAACCTACTAAAAAAAAAAAAAATTTAAATAATATAACTACTTAAAATGTTAAATGTAGTGCGTAATAAAATGTTAATCTAATTATTGTGTTAGAAAATTGGAAATTTTGTTTTATTTATTAAAAATCTTTCAGGAAGTAAGTCGAATTCAATTTTTCAGAAGGTCATTTCGGTATAGTTAGTAATAAATCACTACTTATTAAATTTTATTCGGAATTACTTAAATAGAAATTTTTATTTAATAAGAATAAAATAAACCAAGTCGTGATAAATAGCGATAAACATAAATAGGATAATTAACGAACGTGTCGCAACGCTAATAATATTATTTAGTGACTTAATATAGTATTAGTTTACCAATTAAAGTTTTTTTTTCGTTTATTTTTGAAAATAATTTATATCATTTTTAATTAATTCCGGAGATTATAATAAAAGTTTTTGTCATAAAAATCATGTTCATAGATTCGAGAGTTCAGTGAAATTATTTATTCTAGCAATTTCAAATCAATTTTTTTTCTGGGACACTACATGAAATGATTTAGTTTTATTCTAATGATAGTTTTTCCATTATAAACTACACATGAAGAGAATTAAATAAAATTGAGCGAAGAATCAATTTCGACAGTTCGATAAATATTACATACAATATCTACGTAATATTTTACACCGTAAGTTAGAGAAATAGAGAACGGTAGACAATGCATTATTGACATTTCGTTGCTATGGCATACAAATATTACACTGAAATGTTTATTATTTGTTTTCTTTATATTTGGATTTGTACGAAGTACAAGTAAGTAGCCGGTCTGATAGTATCAAATGATTTATTGGAAAAATTACGAAAAGAACAAATATTTTTTTATTAATTTGTTAATCACATGAAATAAGTTCGGTTTATTTTTGAATTATAAGTAATAGATTTAATTATTATATCCTGAAAAGTATTGAAATAATACCGTAGGAATTTACAACTAAGATGTTTTAATTACAACGCCGTAATTTTCATATTCAATTTCGTTTATAGCTGGTAAAATTTTGTTGACAGATATTGGTTTTTACGTTGCAGCGATGGTAAGCAACGTTATAATAATATTAAACAAAACATTTTTGCGCATATATTGCTTATTTCTTATTCATTGCTATTTGTTTTTTTTAATGAATAAAGGCACTACTCAATAGAGGAAAAGAATCACGAAGAGAAAATCTTAAAATGAATCTTGCTGAATGTAAAATGATAGAAAATCGTACACGTGCAATGTGTGAAATAGATAATGCTACACACAACAGATTTATTAATCGACAGTTAGTTCAAAGTGCACATGATAAAGAAACTGCACGTAATTTATTATATGAGCAAGAATGTAAAATTATTCAAGATGAACAAGCGATTCGAGATGAAGAAATATCTAATGAATTGTATAGGCAGCACTGTGAACGTATTCGCGATGAAAAAATGAGACAGCAATTACGTGAAAATAATCAAGAACTGAGAGAACTTGAAATGAAATTACGGGCTGCTTATGTAGGAAAAGCAATTAAGACACAATTGTGTGAACAAGAACAAATTCGACTTCGGGAAAAACTTGAAAATCAAAAAGAACAACAACTTCTAAAAGAGAAACGTGTTTTGGACGAAGAAGAAACTCGTAAAATTAAACTGTGTATGAAAAATAAACAACTAACGTTACGAAATGATTTGCAAACACAAATAGTTGATAAGCGAATGTTAAATCAACGATTATATGATGAATTCTTAAAAGAAAAGAATAAAATTGATGAAATTGTACGCAAAATTAATGAGGAACAACTGGAGTAAGTGCTAATGACTTTAAAAAATAATTACTTAACTACATTCATTTACACAAAATTATTCTATAACCTTTGTTTTTTTCAACATTATAAAAGAATTGGCCTTCAAAAAAAAAATGAAGAAAGATCTACTTTTTTTTTTCTTAAGTTCAATACATTTTTGGAAAGTTTTCATTCTTATCTGCTCATTTTTTTAGCAATTTTCCTTTTAATGAGTAATCTTTCTTCTCTAGGCGGGTAAATTTATATATAATGGATTCAAATAATAACTACTTTTTCAATTATTTCAATGTTTAGAGAAAAGCGGGAGCAATTAATGCAGCGTAAACGTTTACGTAACGATATTGCAGAATTACAAAGGTCACAAGAAATTTGGCGAGAAAAGCAGAGACGTGAAATCGATGAAGAAAATCAAAGAATATTATATTATTTGAATGAGCGTGATGAAAAAGCGAAAATAGTTGCAGATGTTGTGACTGAAAAAAGAAGAGCAGAGGATGAACTTCATGAAAGAATGGGTGAAGAGCTAAATAAAATTCAGGTGAATTCCGAATACTAATAATTTCAAATTTAACATTAATGTGCTATAATTTTATAATTATAAAATTAGATAACAGATTTTACTGATTTTTACGACTGTAGGTTCAATAGACATATTGCATACTTTACGGCGAAAAACTAGTTTTTGTGTTTTCTTTTTTTTTTAATAGCAAAAGTCAAGACTATTAAAATTTAACTACAATTTTACTAATATAGCTTTCATTTTGAATGTCTGATTATCTGAAACAGCTATTTTTAAAAGCAGTTAAAATATTGTACATTCTTCTATTGATTGGCTTTATTATATAAGTGGTCAAGAGTGAGTGCAACATGAGAATTCTGACCAACAATTTTGATATAATATAACAAATTTATATCACAATATCTTAATACAGGGTTGTTTAATTAACATCACATTGGAACAAAAAAATATCTCCCATGTTAGTTGAACCGTCCTGTATTAAAATATTGTGATATAAATTTGTATATTTTTTGTCAGAATTCATCTGCAGCACATTATTCTAATTGTAAAAATCAAATAAACAAATAACTAAACTAAACTAAACCTAAAATAATATGTTATAATTATGCCTCGCAGAAACGGGTACGTGAACGTGAAGAACTATTAATAAATTTAAAATATGAAGAATTACAACAAGAAAAAGACATTCAAGACCGCGAGGAATTAGAACGTAAAATCCGCAAAGAAGTTGAGGCAAGACTTGAATTAGATCAACAAAGGCAAGAAAATATCTTACGAAAATTACAAGAACAAAACAATGACCAGCAATTCCGCTTGGATCAAATGAAGGTCTTAGCAGAAAAAGACAAACTTGAATCACTGACAAATGAAAAGAAACGTATAAAAATTATGGAGCATCACAGATCTGTACGTCAATTGATTGCTGAACGGAAGACAAAACGTGATGCAGAAATTTTCGAGGTGATCAAATCACATGAATTGGATACGAAACTTGAAAACAGACGGTAAATTTAATAGTTATTCTTTTATTCTTATTTTATGATAATTTTTTGAAAATACAATTTTGATAATATGATTCCTTTTATCATTGTTAATTTTAGACAAGAGATTATTGAAGAGGAACGAATCAAAATTCTTAAGGTTCACGCCGCACAATTAATTGGTTTTCTTCCGCCAGGGGTTTTACGTGAAAGTGATCGTGAATTTTTAAACATTTAATGTAACTTTTTCTAAAAAAAAATTATATGAAAAGTACTTAAAATTTTTGTCGATCCTAAATCATTTGAAAGATACTTTAAGGCTACTCCAGGCTTCATATGTAGTAGATTTATTGCATAGGTTTAAGTATACAAAAATTATGTACGATGGATAACGACAACCTAATTGAATTATTTCAACAAACTTAAAAATTTATAAATCTAAATTACCTTTAATTTAAAATAAAATAATATTCTTGCAATGTAAAGCTAAAGCAGATAATCTTGTACAAGTTTTTCACATTCATTTACTTATTTACTTTTGTTACCTGTCGAAACAAAATGCGCATTTCTGAATATCCCACAAGCCAATTCTGTATGCAAATACAAAACCGCGGTATATGCAAATCGTACTTTGGAAATCTTGAAAACTACTACCTTCCAACTAAAAACAAGAAAGACAACCAAAACTGGATAAGTATCCAATTTATTAATATTTTTTTACTTAATCGAAATAATCGTCAAAAAATATCATCGATTATCAACGATTTGGGCGATTAATCGTTCATAACTGAATGGATTGTTATCCATTAATCAAAAATCGATAATCGATTGCTATCCATAATCTCCAGTTGTACTTTTCAGTCAAATGTAAACTATAAAATAATAAAACTTTTACTGAAATGAATATTTTCAATGTTTAATAATTTTCGAATTATAAACAATTATGATCAAAATTAAGTCCCTTGAGGTATTTATTTATATCACTATACATTTAAAAATTGATGCCGTGCATATTTTTTATTCGGCCTATTTATAGATCACGATAATGTACAATTTTTGTTCTGTGATATAAATATTTTACTCAATATTCCATAACAGCCCAATCAATCAATTTCAATATATGTCGAAATTAATCAGATTTAATTCGAATAAATTCAAATAAATTCAAATAAATTCAAAAGTATTTTAAAAATTTATAGTAAAAATGAATTTAATTTTCGTTCTTTACTTGTTCCAAGGAAATGTAATTAGAAATGATGATGACACTAGAGTATAATGTTGAATCATTTCGAGATTTTGTTCTGAAATTATCGAAGGACTTTTTTTTAATTTGGCATGATCTTAAAGCTAATTGAGGGTGTAATTTTCAGTTTATTTAAAATGCTTGGTATTAACTTTGTATATCAAATGGAATTGATCAAATACTTTTATTAAAAATATTAGTAGGCTGATTTGCATAAAAAATAAATTTCATAATTACATTTAACAATTATAATTTAAGGGCATTTCTTTTCATATTTATTTATAAATAACTTTAATTTATTGTCTGTTGTTTAACATTGAGTTTATTTTAAAGGATGAGAAAACTTTTACTCAATTTTGTATTTAGTTGACACTCATTTGAACAAAATCTTTACATTTTAAATATTTGATAAAAAATCATAAAGTGATAAAATAAAAATATAAATTAATTTTATCGTAATCAAAATAAATAATCCATACATTGGTGCTCCATAAATTAACTGACCAAGCGATAATGCCACAAAAATAATAATTAATGTCTTATATGATGCCAGCCATCGTAAATTAATTCTAGCACCCAAACGTTCTTCACATAAACGACTAATTCCATTTGATTTGTCAAATGTTTGTGCGTTCATCGGTGGTTCAAGTAACCGATGAATTAAGTGGCCAACTAAATCGGTACGATTCCAAAATCTTTCAAAATCTGATGAATACTGTATGCAAAAAATAAATAAATAAATAATAATAATAAAAATGCAAATAAAATCAGAAACTACTAGCATTATTATAAATTCGCTCTAAATTTTACAAACGATTTCCTCAAAAACCAGAGATCAATCAATATGTTTGAAATTAATAATAATGGCGCGAGTGGTTTCAATCAGAGTAGCCTTGTGAAAAAAATATATTGGTATACGGTGTGGCGTAATGGTATGAAATTAATGTTATGGCAAAGGCTCAAAAAATTAAATCAAAAAGTTTTGCCAATTCGAATTTTTGATCCATCACATACCAGAATAATTTTGAATTGAATATTTAATCTACAATTTAAAATTCAAATATGATTTGAATTTTAAAGCTTTAAAAAAAAAATCACGCCCCGGATTTTAATTCTAATTTTAGATTTTTAACTTAACTTTTGAAAGCCTTATTAGTTACGAAATTAACGCGAATTTACATGAAGAAAATGGGTTCAGCCAATCAAGTTATGATTTTTTCAAAAATGGTCTAATTTTTCAAATTTTTGATTAATTTAAGCTCACGTGCTAAAAGTAAACAGAAAAAAAGTGCAGAATTTGAATATAAAATGATTCATCAAAGCTATATCCGCATTTTGGAGGGTCCAATTTTGTGAGCATTCTGTTCATATATTACGTAACGCGCTGAGGAGGGTGGGGGGTCGGGGAGGGGGGGTGTATAAAAGTTACATCTTACATCGAAAATAATGTTGAAAATTGCTTTTCGTAATATATGGTAGCAATTAGCAAATAGAGATTGAATTAATAAAGATGCTATAAAAATATGACATTTAAAAATTATTTAATTACCGTTTCATTCAGGTGACATGAAATCCGATATAGCAGTCTTACTAAAAATGGAATTTCACTATTTTGAATTGGTATTAGGGATGGATCACCAGTATATGATATTTCGTGTAATCTTCGTTTCATCTACAGAATTAAATTAAAAAGAAAATATCTATTAATACACATTTTAAAATAAATAAATCAATTATTTACAATTAATGGCGATGGACATCGACTTGAGTCGACCGAGTCAATATTTGTTGTGTTTAATTCATATACGGAAGTTGGTGTATTTTCTCTGTCCCACGAATATTGTTGACACTCATTTAAAATGGTTGCTGGATCGGGTAGTACAATCTAATGAAAAAAAAAAATTAAAAACTATTTTATGAATGATCAAATGATACAAGAAATCAGAATATATACGCAATATATATATATATTTTTACCTCAAAAATATCTGCAATTGTTTGAATAACAACCTCTAAAATATCTGGGATTTTTCGTGTATCAATTAAACTTTGCTCATAAATACATTCCTCATCATCACTTAAAAACCATTTAATATAACCGAAAAACCCATTATTACGCTTTCGTTTCTCATTCTCCAAATATCCAATACAAGCAATAGCATCTTCCCGTGCAATTAACATTTTTCTAAGTAGATTTTCCATTTTCACTATAACATTTGGACCAAACATACAAACATAATTATCTTCATGTAAATAATTATCGGAACGATTATGATATGGTGTTGTTGCATTTGATGACGATGACGATGTAGATGTTGTATTCCATTCATTCGTTTCTATTGTTCGATTTAAATTTGATATATTTGAAATATTTGCTGACGATGTTGACACATTCATTGATGATTTTGGAGTTGAAATTGATTTACTTGGAAACAATATAAATTCGTTATGCTTAAGTAAATCGGCTAAATTCGACTGACCGAAAACTTTAACCAAACGAAATAGCATTAAAACATTTTTCAAGGATGAAAAGTCAAGTCTTTCGAAACGTGGCAACAGTTGAGTTAAAATTTGTGTGTACGAAACAATATTATCCATGATAAATGGTTCATATTTTCGTGGAATTTGAAGCTGTGGCTGCTGATCATTATATCCCGATTGTTTATTAAATGTATATCGCCATGGTTGAATGTAGCTTAACCAAATTTCGAGAACAACCGAAAATGAGCTATCTAAAGGCCACCGTTGTATAATGCATCGCAAGAATGTATACATTCGTGTATTCATCATTGGTTGAGCAATTGATCGTAGTGCAGCCATTGGGGTATTATCAACATCAGCCGAGTTACCAAATGCATGCAATTGCTTTACTAAGATACGTACAACCCGCATAAATTCACTGCTTGGTAAATCGCGATTTTCTTCAACATCATACCGCAGCCAAGTATCAACAAACAAATGCAGAATTGTTTCGGTTCGCCAACAAAATGATCGTGATGATTCTGGTGTTCGAATATTTGTAGAATTTGCTGTATAATTATGCGATAATGCTGCCGATGATAGATATTTTGGTGTACGTGTTGGTCTGTTGGCGTGTACATAAAAAAGATTTAATAAATAGACTCAAATTAATTTTAATACATTTTTAATTTCATGTTATTACATTGGATGGAAATCAATATCATTAAAATTTTAGAGGTAGTTTCCCTTTCAAAACAAAAAAAAAAAATAAAAGCTTATTATTACTTACTGAATTGGCTGAATTGGCATTGTTGTTGCTAATTTTACCGAGCAAAATATGTTACTTGGCATGACGACTGTATCCGGATCAGATGGCAAAAAGGAACATAAATAATCAGCGGTTAAAAAAAAGTATGCAGTTCTTAAATTGTCATTATGTACAGCCAATGCACCCGGATACATATTATGTAAAGGAACCATTCCGTGCAACACAAAATGGAAAATAAAATAATCGAATGCATTCAATGATAAAGATGTGACCTGGCGACGACACGGATCAATATTTATCATATCAGAATAGAAAACAGAATATCGACCACTGTGTAACATTTGTATCGTTCGAGTTGGTAGCAATTCAATTGGTACATCAAATTTATTTGGTTCATTTAGTAACCGATAACATAAACGAAACATTGGCCCCAATGGAATAAAAAAATTATACAACATTTCAAATTCTTGTGGATTCATTTCTCTTGCAATTGTACGCAAACCCCATCCTGAAATTTTTATTTGTTTTAATCAACGTAACGAATAACGAAAAACGAATATGTCGCCAATCCGATTTTTCTTCTTGATCTTTGTGAATATTATTGTCAAAATCGTCCTATATTTGTAGATAAGATTGCGACAGTAATATTAATAAAGATGAAACCAACTTTGATTTAACCAAAGAAATTGGTCGAGTTAAAAAAAAAATCGGGTCGGTGATATCGACATTAAAAATATCAGATCATTATTAAATATTCACCTGGAATGCCAAATATTGAATTTATTAATGTTGGAAAGAAATCTTGTAGCTCTTTAGTGCTGCTTCGATCAAATAGTGCCACTAATTCTGCACATCTAGCATTTAAAGGGTAATTAAGGGTTTCATTTAAATACATCTAAAAAAAAAAAGAAACAGGTAAGAAAAATGTAATACAAACAAAAAAAAAACTATTTCTTCACTAAACGAAACCTTACAGCACAGTTTTCTGAGAAATAAGACATAATTAATTATGTATAACTAGAATTTTGTATTAAGAAATATATTTTAACACTGACGACAAATTAAATGTATTTTGTATATCAGTAAATATATCTATTTACGTTTTAACAATGCTCGAACTCATTTTTCTTTTGACAAATAGTTTGCCGGTAAAAGATGTCACTATAATAATTTTATATGCATTCAAAATACTCAAGAGCGCGTTCATTCTTTTTCCGAGGTTAATAGGGATCGTTCGCTTATTACGTCACGCGTTTTTTTTTTCATTTTTATACCCCCTACCTCCCCTTGTCTCAGCTCGTTCTTACCCCCTCGCCCCGTGTGACTTCACTATATTGGAATTTTTTCTTCGATTTTAAAGAGTATATAAATTTCAAATATAATAATTTCGACATTTGAATACAATGCA